>VDFB02037356.1:0-63074 GCA_007258455.2 Sequoia sempervirens
GGGGCAATCTACCATCCTTCCTTCATCTGTTGGGTCACAGTGGTGCATCAAGTGAATTTTAAAAGTTTTGTGAGCAACATTAGGTCTTTGAAACAACATAACATGTACATTATCTCAAAGAGGGGAAAAATGTAGACACCTAAAATTGTCTAAGCATATCACACATCTCAATTTCATTTATTAACATCATTTTCTTCATCATCACATAATTCCTCATTTTAATTAAATAATCTCCAATCATTTGATTAAATTCGTCATTTTCCTCTATTAATTGAATAATTAAAGTTATTTGATTAATTCGTCATTTTTCATCTTTTATTACTAATTTCCTCTTAATTAAATTCAATTTTTTTCTTTCCACCTTGATAAAAAAAATATTATTTTATTAAATCTATTTTTTCTTCAATCTCACTTGATTAAATAATTTTTAATTATTTAATTAAGAATCCTAATTTCTTCTCATCCTCATAATTAAATAATTTTGATAATTATTTAATTCCCTAATTTTCTTCCAACTTGAGCAAAGAATATTTCTTTTTCAAAAGAGAATATTCCCTTCTCAAAATATATTTTCCTTCCAAAATATCTAAATGCCATATTCCCTCCAAAAAAAATATTTCATAATTCAAATTTGAAAAGATATTTTCCCTCCAAAATATTTTTAACCAATTTTCCATAAAAATAAAGATATTATGGGCTCTCATTCAATTTCATCCCTTGATCTCCTTGATGTCCTCTCAACTGTTGATCTTGAGATTCAATCCTGACCATTGATCATACATTCTAAAATCTATAAAACAAGTCATATTCACAATCTTGATCATTCACGATTTTCATGAGCATAAGCATTCTTAAATTCTTGAGCAATTTGAGCATCCCTTTGTGAATCAATCATCTTAGCTTTTGCAATCCGAGGTTATGCTCAATATTGCAATCCACATACATTTGGAGCATAATCCCCCAATGGGATTGAAGGTTTGCATGTTCTTTTAGGTTCAATTGTCTTTGAATTGTGTTTTTCATTACTTTGATTGAATTTTTGATGACATTGCTTACCAATTTCATTGAGTATGGACGTATATCACTATTTTTTTATGAATATTTAGTGTTTTGTACTCTAATTACTTGAATTATAGTTTTTGCAACTAACCCATATTCCCCCTACAATAATACCAACCATTTTTTCACTTGTTTTTAGTCTCATAATGGTCATACAACCCAATATTAACTAGCTACCACTTGTTGCAATGATCACACAAATCTAAGGTTCCATCATTATTGCTTGTTAATAGATTTGACATTTGTAAAAGCTCTAAAAATATTATTTTCAACTTATAATCATTCCCAAAAAATGCAAACAAATAAAATCAATTTTATGAGGGTTTCTAAAATTAATGTTTGGTATCGTCATTACTTTTCCAATTCAAATGTGAATTCTTTTAGTCAATCTAAGGCTTATACCAATAATTGTATTGATGAGATTTAATCCAAAATTATCTTTTGAAGTGCATATCTACATTTGAGGGTTTGATAGTTAGCTTTCAATTAGTAATTTATATTTGATTTGTTATTCTAATTTATATTCTTTCTTAGGAAAGAAAAAAACTACATAAAATCAACAAAAATCCCTAATTAAAGACATTACACTCAATACCTTACTATTAATAATACTTCTTATAATAATATCATATTTTTAATAATGGCGTATTAATAACATTTTTTTTAATATAATTTTTTTATATTATCACTCTACTAATATTTTTAAATTAGGCTGAGCTAATAATTCCAAATATAATACAAAATAATGGTGTGTGTATATATATATAATTTTGATATCTTTACTAAAAAAATATTTGTGACATTTAAATTTTTTGATATCTTTATTTAATTTTACTATAAAATTGTTTTGTTTACTACATATTCTATTTATTTTAGAATTAGAATCTTTATACTTTACAACCTACATCATTTTTTAATTGTGTTTTTCATATTTTTAATATAATTTTTTAATAGATTTATACTTTTCATTATTAATAATTTTTATTATTTTTTTCCTTTCTTTTTTCCACTTTTAAATGTTTTCAGGTTTCTCATTTCTTAAGCCTTTTCTTATTTTAATGATCAATTATTCAATATAATTCAAAACATTGATAAAAATAAATAAATAAAACTACTGCAAACATTTTAATTCATCTACAAGATCCTTAGAAATATAATATCTATAAATAAATAATTATAAATTCAGTGCAGTTTCAACCTCCCCGCCCCACACCGAAAAAAAAGGTTAATGATAAATAAGACATCGGGTGGAAGCGGTGGACCAGGTGGTATTATCTTTAAATGGGAGAAGAGCTAGCAGATAAAGAGAAGGAAGTAGCAGATAATTTAGAAGATAACTGACTTAGAAAATAACGGTGTAAGAGATGACGATAAAATAGCAGATAACCAAATATAAAAGTAAACGACAATCAATAGCAGATAACCAAATATATAAAGTAAAAACAATCAATTGCAGATAATAAATCAGAAAATAATGATATAGCGGATGATGGAGAAGACAATTTGGAGGTAACCTACTGAGGATGAAGAAATTAGAATAGAAGGTAAGAGGAGAAAAGTGGAGTTAAGGGCAAAGAAAGAAGAGAGGATTAGACAGGCAGAATATGAGAAGATATGACAAATATGCCTACGAAAATGATAAAGAGCAGCAAATCTGGATGCAAAATGGAATATTTTACAAAATATGGTATTCATATAGAATACCACAAATCAGGCAAGCTGCAATTCAGCAGCTAAAAATTAAAAGTTAAACGTTTATTTTTTATTTTACATAAATTGCAGTTGGGAAGACCCCTCTAATTAACTACAACGTTCTATACAACCAACAATTTCAAATTGAAGAACACAAAATTTGCCGAATCCAAACTCGATTGAGGATGAATCCTGTCAAAAACCTCACATTGCACGTCTTCTTTTTGATCTTTTACTTCTCTTGGGTGCAGGATTATTAGTAGGGCTATTAACACTAGCAGCATACACCTCTTCTAATGGTTCCTGCAACATGTATATAGTATGTTAACACAGATATTTAAGCCCAAAGTCATCTATTAATGACCTGATGAAATAGCTTGTCAAGGTTAAAAAAATCATCGATCTCAAGAAATAAAATAAAATTTTAATCTAAACTGATTACACCAATCAATAGATGAATTCAGAACTGAACTAGAATTTTGCTTTTTTCAAAAGAAAAATGAAATAATTAGGGGATATATATTATATACAACTGAAGCACTCATGTTGTGAAAGTAATATTTGTTGAAGACCAACTTGTATCCTAATTTCGTTATCTTTTCACAGCAAAGTTACCAGAGCAGGGCTGCAGGCACAAATTCTATGTGGGATTTGATAATGATGACCTAGTTTCCACACATGCATGTAATGAAGAAGAGGCCATGAAGGAAGCTGATTTGGAGGTGCATATTTTTGAAGATCAAACAGAAATTTTGCACGGAAGTGTTGGGGCTTATAAGTCGCATCACTTGGAAGGACAATTGAAGGTAAACAAAGGTAAGATTGTGGCAGCCTTAACTCATTTTGATTTTGTTCATAAGATGATAGCAAGTTTGTGTTGGAAGGCTCTAGAGGAGCATGAAGGTTTAGAAGGAGGTATATTTCTTGATGACTTGCACGAACTCAAGGAGGCTTTGGTGGTAGTGAAGACAAACTACCTAAACTTACTTGTGGATAGAGATCATCTCCTCACACTTGATGAAATTTATGTTGATGCTTTGAGAAGGAAGGAAGATGAAGTGGATAAGCTCACCTTTTAGTTTAAGGACACTATGGATTCCTTGAAGAGCACTCAAAAAGCCCTTCGAGAATCGAAAGAGCATGTGGATAAGCTTTGTTGGGAGTTGAGCATGGCACACTGTTCATCACACCCAGTAGATTTCAAACTTCTATGGCAACCACATCCAATGAAAAACATGGCAACATGAAGATGGCAAAGAGTGGAGACATGGAGGAAGGTCTTGAAGGACTCTATGATGAAGACATAGCTTGCAGCCATAGGACAGAGTTTGTGACACATGGTACACTTGATTTGCACTTGGAGACGCCTCGTGGACCAGCACTTGTTGATAACCATTCACTCATAGAAGGAGAGATGATTGAGATTGAGGAAGACATCACATTAGAGCATGAGGTAAAGACTGATTTTCTTATGTATGACAGCAGTCCCTTATCTTCACATTATCATGTTAGGACAGCCAAGAAGATCAGCCTTAAGGCTTATGATTTTCATGGAGAAACTCATGTTGGACCAGCACTTGACGATGGACAACTAACAAAAGATAAAGATTTGTTTGAGTCCCTTGAAGGCACTACAAAGAGGTATGATGTAAGTTCTGAATTTCTGTTTTATGACAGCAGTCATGTTTCTATGCATCACCATGAGAAGGCAGCTATGTCACATGAGGGGAATGATGTTGAGGGATCTTCCAATGTTGGTACTCTAGATGTGAATGTCAAATATAAGGAATGTATTATGGATCCAGGCCACAAAGGTTCTGATTTTGCATACCATACTACGGAAGATGTGAGGAAGACACAAGATATGTGTTAAGGGTAGTTGCAAAGAGCTAGGAGAGCAAAGATATTGGCTGCCCAAACAAGACAGCACCTACGGGAGGTCAAGGGACATTGCAATCATCTAGATCATGCAAGGCAACAAAGGGAACCATATCTTAGATCACTATTTCTTCCAAGGAAAGAAGGTGTAAAAGTTGAGCATGCAAGGGATGAGCCTCTTGAGGTCAGCAAGGAAGAAGAACATTCAGATTTGGGCGAGCATGAAAAGAGGTATGATTCAGAAAATTTTGTTTGTACACATAGTTTACATCATGAGGATCATGAGTTACCTCTTTTAGAGAGCCCACTAAAGGCTCAAATCATAGACGTGGATGGGATAGTTGAGCATACACCTTTTGGACCAGCCAACGATGTGATGTATACATGTATAGGTGGAGACATTGGAGGTTTAGATTTCATATTTAATTGATTTCTCATTGTGGAGATGTATTGTCCCCTTTTATGGATGGATGTCTCATTCAACATATTATCTTATTCCTTTTGGTCTGCAATTTATTTGCATCATATTCCAAGGATGAAAACCCTCGAGGATATAAGGTGAATTGGACGAAAACCTAATTCATCTTGGGAAAGCTTCATAACGGAGGCCTACTTGTACTTCATTGGCATCATTTGAGGAAGAAAAGTAGAAATTCCAATCAGATCTATGGATCAGACTTGTTGGCACATTTTGGAGGGTGATGTGATTAGGGTTTGACCCTAGAAGTGGTGCGCCATAGTTGGGAAGAAGGGCGACTAGCATTGAAGGGAAAATTTGGGCATTGGAGGAAGTTCGGTGTTGTGTTTGCTTCAGAATTGCACCAGCAGCAAAGCAGACCTAATTCGCCTTCTTGAGAGCAGCATTTTGGTGTCATTGGTGTTCACTTGTGCAAGTGTTTCCAACCCTCATTTTGGCGCCACATTTGGAAGGGCGATTCCATCATTTGGTAGCCATTTTTGCATGTTTGGTATGTAAAAACCTTAGGGTTTATTTCAGTTGTGGTTAGCAGATTTTTGGGCCTGTTTGGCATGCTTGCCCATGGTATTTGATGCATTTTCAGACTTCATATTTCTGATATATAGCAGCAGACTATTGTGGTTGGGTTTCATATCATTTGGTGATATTTTTGGTGTTGATTCATTGTCTAATTCATCTAATAACCCAGTATACATTTGGCATCTGATTTGGTGTAATTTACATGGTGTTTTAGCATGTTATATGGTTGTTGTAAGTACTTGATCAGGTCTGAAACAAAATATTGTATTCATGATTGAAAAGATAATCATAAGGGTTCATAATCGCTTATTTGTTCACGCATTTGGAGGCATATATGTTTGTTGTTCATGTTTGATTGAAATCAGAAAATCATATCAGAACCTAGGGTTTGAGCAGAAAAATAAAATGCAGAAATTAGGTGCAGAAAGTTGAGTTTTAAAATCAAAAATTTAGGGCAAGATCCCATTGGGGATATTCAAGAGACCCAAGTTCAAATCCCAAAAAGGACATCTAATATGGAATTCTAAGTTGTGATTCTTGGTCTTCCATAGTTGGCTTTTAATATGGAAGTAGTTTCTTAATAAGTGGATTTCTAAGTTGTGACTCTTGGTCTTCCATAAGTGATTTATAGTGTGGTTGCTCAAAAGGAGCTGGTATTTGTCTCATGGTTGTTCTTGCAAGAGCTTTTAAGTGTCTCATGTTGATGCTCATATGAGCAAAATAATTGTAAATGATAATCAATATTAAAAAAATACTTTTCTATTGTAACTTAATTTACTTTTGAATTCCATTGACCTGCTTTGACCTCCATATCTCTTTCTCTCCTTCCCTCTTTAGCTCGCACAGAAAAGATGAAAAAGCATAAAAGACCCACAATCCTTAGCAAGATTGTAATGAGGATCTTTTCAATATATCATCACCAAATTACAGCACTCAATAATTGTTAGTGTTTAAAAACTTTAGTTCATCTGTTGCACACTAACAAATCTCTCCCCAATCGTCTTCTCACTACTTCCTAGTAGTTCTCATCAATGAAAATTAATCTTCATAATTTTCATTATCTTTTTGTTAATATTTCAAAAAAAATACAGAGAAGAGTACTGTGGACAATTAGGGTTTGAAACTCCTTTCTATCAGAGTTTTAAACTACCACAACAGAAAAGAGTCACCACCATACAACCAAGATATATAAATATCTGGAAAATAACTAATAGATTACCCAAATCTGTTGCCATTTAGGCTGTAATACTAGTAATTCATATAAGAGCTTTAGGAGATGCCTCACATTTTCCACCTTCCAATCAACACTAATAAAACTTTCAAAAATGGGCTCACATAGATTGCTCATCTAGTCCTCATACCATCAGATCTATTCATAAAAAGTTCATAATTAATTATCTTTAACCATGCTCAGCTTAACAAAAGCAGGATTAGAGTCCAAAGTATAATACTTTTAAACCCTAAGACCAGATATTAACCTATAAGGGTAGAGAAAAACAAACAAAATCCAAGAGTTCGTAGCACCAAAGCCTTCCATCATACTGTAGGGTTTTGCTGCTGCATTTGGTAGATAAGTCCTCACGGCCAGTGGAATTCTCAAACAACAATGACATTTGGCAATGTCATGCCCCCACCATAATAAATCGCAACCATAGGAAAAAAACAGGGATCGCAGCCTAGTATTAATTGCAGCCCCATTCCAGATAGTCAATCAAGGAAAGGAAGGCAATTAGCATCAAATAAAAGTAAATTAATAAGTCTAAAGGCAGTGCTCCATCTTGGAAAGGGCATGAATCTTGGCAAGGATATGATCGGTGAAGAGGTGTGACTTCCCCCCCCCCTCAAGTGGAAGATATAAAAGAGACGACACTTTATTTGGAGAAGACATGAAGTTGAAAAAAGGAAAAATAAGAATAAGAAATATAAGACATCTGTTTGAAATAGAGATTGAGAACAGCCATTGATAATATTCTGAATTATAATTGGTGGCAGCCATTTAAGAGTAAATTTTTCATTTCATTAAGAGGTATTTATTTAGAAATATTCTAGTAAATTCCTTGAGGAATCATATCTTGCATTTGTGAAGTGTCTTACAAACAGGAAGGCCGTTCAGCCTTCCGAGTTCACAAGAAATGAAGGAAGACCAACCTTCATGCTCGTATCAAATACGCCACCCTGAGATGGAATGGGTGGCCAGCCTTCCATGCTCGTGGGCCAGGAGTTGGAATGGAAGACCAGCCTTCCATGCTCTTGGGCTTGATCAGGAGGACAGCCAGCCTCCAAGGTGGACTAAGGGATGGAAGGGCAGCCCACCTTCCATGCTCTAGCAATACAAGGACGACCAGCCTTGAGGTTTGCAAGTATTTCCAATAAATTCATGATGTGATTTGCTATAAGGAATATACTATGATGTGTTGATTCAAATATTAATGATGCTATAAACTATTGATCTAAATATTATGATGTTTTAGCTACGATTTATTGATCTCAAATTCTCAATATTATAATGTTTTATGTATGGATTTGAATATTATCATAAGGTTGATACTTGTTATTACTAATATCAGTTTTTAGTGATTAATATCGTTTTGCAGGCCTTAAATTAGGAATCTCCCAAGTAGAGACATTACAGGCAGCTTTTTCATCCATGCTCTAAGAGTCCTACTCCAGCAGTTTGATGAGGACCTTTTAAAGGATAGGAACTGCTTGGATCAGTTAGTGATTTAGGTGTTGCAGTTCTTCCTCCGTGAGCTTTAAACAGCACGCCATCCTTTCATTACTGTTCTCCAAGGTCTTCAGGGAGTTAATGAGCCCACCATTCTCATATTAGCTTCATGACTGATATTATAAATCTCATTTTTCCCTAGTGAATACCCAATTTCGGACTTGGAATTGTGTTTACTAAAAGCAGGCTACAACCAACACCAACTTCTTTCTGCATTCCAACCAAAGTCTGCTTCAGATTGTCAATTTTATCCCCCAAGTGAGAGAAGGAAGCTTGGGTTTTCTTCTACCAAGCAATAATTTCTCAACAAATCCCTTAGAAATCAAATTGACCTCAATTCCAGTCTTACAAAAGAAATTTTGACACTTTGCAGTGCCTAGGTCCACAAGTTCAGCCCAATCCAAGTCAAAATCCTTCAGGATTTCTTGTTCAATCTCACTTCCAACAGGCTTTTCACTCCTCTCCCTGTACCTATGTAAATCTACTACTTATCTCACAAAAAACCTTCCAGTTGTTCTCAAGCCATAGCTCTTTAGCCTACTAGCCAGTCACTCACAACCTTTCCTACCAGTATGACCAACTACTTTAATCTTTCCACTCCTTTTCCATACTAAGTCCACTAAAGATAAAGAACATTACAGAGAACTCTAACCAGATCTTGCAGAGGAATAAAAAACAGCAATTGACGGCAGATATCCATCAAATTGAATGACTAATTGGCTGGGTGATCAATTCAAGCAAATTTCTTATCAATTATCATCAGACAATTCCTTATATCAGTATTAATTTTCTGCAAATTTAAACAATTTCCATTCTTCCAGGCTGTTGAGATTTCCAAATTTGAAAATATGACAAATCCATCATTTGGTAATCATTTTTAGGTTGTTAGGATTTTGTCATGGTTTTAACAAGACTTGTCTTGACCAAAAACAAGATATCAGCATACATGGCATCATCATGTTGTGTGCTTGAAGAGGCATATTTTCATGCACTCTAGGATTTAGAACATTAAGGTTGCAGATTTGAGTTAGGAATTGATGCAAAATTAACAAAATGAAGGATTTTTCAGATTCAAAGTAATAGGATTGTGGGAAAATGTCAGGGTTTCAGAACTTCATCAAAGAATTTTCCATGAACGGAGCCAATCAACTTGTTGGATTATTCCATCATTATGCTGTGTATTGTTTGAGTTGATTTGTTATTGTTTGTTCGTGTACTTATCAATAGTTTGTTTTCAGCCTGTTTTTAATTTGGTTTTCCCATGAGTTTGTTCCACAGAATTTGTTAAAATCTAAGGGTATTTATACCCATCATCTAATCCAATCAATATTGCATTGCAGCTGTAGGCATGTCCTGAAATGGGATAAACCTTATTGTTGACTTTCTTCTGAACAAGTCCAACTCTTTCCATAGGCCACTATCATTATCTCATGGGTAGTTTCTGCCATACGGAGGCAAGAAAAACAATTGATCTGAGAAATACTGTTTCATGTCTCCAATGCAAAAATTTATAGCGTAGAAAATTAGATAATAGAAAATCTAAAAGTACCATTGAAAAGCATAATTAAAAGACAAGAATTTTTATCCCACATTGAGATTAAACTTTTAAGTGGCTTTTCAGTAATATCTCAGCAAGAAATTCTGTTTAGGTAACTACCTTTTCTGGAGATAAACTATTTGTTTGGCCATAGTTTTCTTCATTTTCAGATGATGAACTAACAACTTGATATGCATCTTTCCCTTTGACATCTATAGCTATTTCTTGCTGTGCATCAGCTTTCTTTAGTGCTTCCTCTGCCTTCTTCTGCCTAAACCTATCATTTTCAGTGATGTTTGCCATGATCAGAAATGGATCTTACATAGTAATAACACATTTACACAAAGAGGCATTGAAAGTCAGGTATTATTTTTTATATTTTCAAAATTTTCAATAAACTATTAAACAGAATTAATCTATTCACCTTTCACCACGACGAGATTCTTTTACATCAGTGAAAGCCTTTGATGTCGAACGTTTTGCCTGCCCTGCAGATATAATTCCATTCCCATCTTCACCAACAATAGGTTTAGCACCCCCTAACTTTCGAAGCCACACTTGTTGTGCCGTGCTTAGAACATTATTTGTAAACCTGAAAATAGAGTGAAAGATAGACCTCATATAAAACCCACACCCCAAAAAATTAAAAATTAAATATAACTAGACAATCTTATTTGATTTACTAAAGATAAGTATATTGCAAACACAAGCTAATAACTATTATTTTTAATAAGTTGTAACAGAACAAGGTTTTTCAAAACACCTTTTAATTTACAGGCCATAACTGCAAGTGCCTGCATATGTTCATCCTAATACTTTTCTAGCACAGAGCATGACCAAAGTACTAATATTATTAAGCGTCATAGCAAACATCAAAACTTCTTACAGGGTTACTGTAACTGAACCACAATATTTCTTTCCATTATTGTGGATGGATTAGTCGGAAGTAATAGTGAATAGGAATATGGTATAAGACCATTGAGATTGCTATTGGATATTATGTTTAAAAGGACTGTATCTGAAGCTCTGTTAGATTTGAATGTTACATGGAGAAAACTGTGTAAGGCATCTCGACGAAACCCACTTTGTAATGCTTAATATACAACAAATATATTGCATGACTTATTTAAAAGATTTAAATACTCAGATCTGCAAATCTCAACCGGATACATACTGAATACTACCATAAATAAATCCATATAAAATATTATATACACAAGGTTTTGATTTATGGCTAGTTCAATAAAGATAGGGCTATGAGCAGTTTGTTAGTTTATCAACTTAAAGAATATATTGAGGACTTCCACTGTAATTCTTGAGAGCCAACAAACACAGATCCTTGAGTATCCTAAAATTCATCATATCACAGATATAGGTGTCACTTGACACATATCCCTTAGGTCACTAGTGTCAATTGATTTGACAACATATAATACATAACAATGTTATATGACTCATAAAGTACTCAGCAAACTCACCAAGTCCCCAAGGTGGGCCTACCCAAAAGAGTTCCAGGGGCTTGGGTTTGAGTCCTAGCAGGTCTGGTTAGACTTGCTGCATGGCAATGTTACGAGACTTATCGAGTACTCAACAAACTTACCAAGTTCCAAGGTGAGATGGGCCAAAAGAGTCCTAAGGACTCAAACACAACCCTTGCCAAGTCTGATTAGACTAACAGGACTCGCCAAGTCCCAACAATAAGACTTGGCATGGAAAAATTAATGGAGAAACAGAAAAAACTAAAGCCTAAAACACTAAAAGGCACCTACCACACTTCAATATGTCGTTCATTTCAATTGCAATCTCAAACAAAGAGGGGGAAAAGGCATTGAAGCAAAAATAGAGTCCATTGAAAAAAAAATCCAACATATTGGCGGCAAACGTTGATTGAATTGAATTTGAGCAAGTTTGTAGTAGCCATTAGTACCTATAAAGCAACATACAACGCATTTGGGAAAAACCCACCATTAATTTGGAGCTAATTCAAAGTGCCATTTTGTTATTGTTTTAATTCACACCTTTCAATGCAACACAAAACAAAACAAATGTTGGGTAGAACTGCTCTTTAAATTAGAAGGGGAAGCTCCCTATAAAATAAAAAACTAACTTAAAGAGCCCGTTAAGGGGTGTGGTTGGGTTAATCCAACTCAGTCTTCTTCAGAAGTTGACAAATGGGAAAAACCAAAGGAAGGTTGGTGGAAGGTTAACTTTGATGGAGCGTCAAAAGGAAATCCAGGCCCTTCTGGGGCTGGATGCATTATCTATGATTGGAATGGAAATGTGTTAGCTTTAGGAGCAAAGAAATTGAAGGATGGAACCAATAACGTTGCGGAAGCTGCAGCAGCCTTAATGGCAATCAAGCTAGCTAGGAGGTTAGGAGTATCAAGGATTCATCTAGAGGGAGACTCTTTAATAATAATTCAAGCAATCATTAAAGGGAAAATAGAAGCCTGGCATTTGTAGGGAGTGGTTAGGAGAATAATCGAAGATTTAGCCCTTTTCGAAGAATTTAAGGTGAGTCATATTCGGCGAACGGGGAATGCGGAGGCTGATATACTATCGAAATGGGCACTTTCTTTTACAAAGGTGGATAATTTAAGATTTGAAGACTTCAGGGTCATTAATTCGGAGGAACTTTCTATAGGATTTAAAATGTACGAAGGAAGGATTTCGTATCAAACAAGTCGGTGCGGAGATCCCAGTGAGATGTGAAGCATTGATGAAGGTGGTTTGCCGGCGTTGAACGTACGTTCGGCATTTATGGAGTTGGCTGGCAAAACGGGGTATTTTAATCACCTCACCACCTTCGATGCTTTTAGGAGTGCGCTTGTAAGGAGTGTTTTTGTTTGGCAGCGAGTTGTAGATTGCGAGCCAGTGAAGTTGAGCAGCAATGGAGGCCAATTTCACAATGACTTCGCAGAGGAAGTTGGACCCTTTTATGGGGAAAGCATCAATGAAGAGATTGCGAGGTTTATTCCTCTTCAAGGACGAACAGGCGATGCAAGCAGTTAAAATAATGTTGGGTGATGGCTTTGAAAAACTGTCTCACAGATATAGAACGAATATGGATATCTATTTGTTGGTGATGGCGTGGGGTTTAGATGTTCGTGAATCTGTGAATGAGGTGAGGAGAGTAATGAGAACTCTGGTGCCGAAAGACTTCCTAGTAGATATGGAAGGCATTCTGGAGCGGGCAATACCAGGAGTAGGGCTTGTAAAGGTTGAAGGAAAGGATGGTGGAGGCCCAGAGTTGGTGGATTTGAACCATCTTTTTATCAAATGGCTAGAGGGACGCACAAAGGACCGGTGGCACGAAGAAGCGGAGCGTGGGTGGAAAGCGCTAAAAATTTGGGCAGAGCTAGCGGAGTTAGAGATGACAATTGAAAATATGAAAGAAATTGCCAAAGAGGAGATGCACGAAAAGAAAGGATTGCGTCCACAGAAGAAACAGATGCCGCTAATGGAAATTTTGCCGTTGGAGATGGGTGAACCTTCGATGAGAATTGAGTAAAACTGGTCTTTGTGTAAATTAGTTAACTGTTTTAATTTTCGTATATGAGTCAATTTTTGGATATAAACCTGGAGTTGCAACGTATTGCAAATTCTCTGTAATTTCTCTGGGGCTCTGGAATAACATGATAGGGTAGATGTCAGGCAAAGTTGTTCAGGGGTGGGTAGTTTTGTTTTGGTTTTGGTGCTGGTTAATCAGCTTTATGGTAAACTTTGGAGGTAATGTTTGATGTATTTTCTGTAACTTTGCTTTATTTTCAATTTCAATAAAAAACTATTATCACTGATCAAATAAAAAAAAAACTAACCTAAAGCTGAACAATTCGTATTTACAATTTAGAAACTTTATAATGTTTTTGGAGATGATTTCACATTCATGTTGAATAAAATGTAAATGTGTATTTTTTGGGTTTACCTAGTGTAAAAGGCTAACAAGCTTTATAACACAGCAAAGGATTTTGTACTTTTTAACTAAAAACAAATCCCAAGGCTAGACACTTGTGTTGTTCAGCTAAATGAAAAGAATAAACCATAGTTTACATGCTTGGACTCGGAGAGTACTCAGCAAGCCCAAAATTTTTGACTCAGCAACTTAGAAAGTACTAAAATTTCTTATAAAAACACTGTTTTTTTAACAAAATTCAATTACCAAATGTATCAAATGGACATTTGGCACTTGGCACTTGGCAGAGTATGTAACCAGTAACAATAAAGTAACAATGAAATTTTATAACTTAATAGAGTTTGAAACTTTGAAGTTTGAATCATCACAGCCCAGGCTATAGCTTTCAATTTCATATCTGATTTCATGGCTTTATTATAAACAAAATTCATATAAAATCACTTTTCTTTGGTAGAGTATGTACATTGTAAAGTAAAGCTAAACTGTTAGAGACTTACAGTTAAACAATGTCAAATGGAGACTCAAGGCCATTCATTGACATGTCATATATTTGACCTTTTCAAGAAATAAATCATATTTTAAAGCAAAAGAATCTGAGAAAACCTATTTTCAGCTATATTGAAAGGAAAAGGAAAAGCTATGACAATTTTTTATGATGATTCGAAAATCTAAAGCCATCAAACCAGATATGAAAAGGAAAAAAAAAAACTAACCTGTAGCTGCTGCTGCAAATTGCAATGCCAATAGCAACCAATTAGCACGGAAATAGAAGTCATGATCATGCAAAAAACGAAGGGAAAATCGCAGGTGTGTGATAAAACGCAGAAACGAGGGTTCAAGAAGAAGAAATGCGTCCAAAACGTGGGAAAAACAAGCCGATTTTTGAGCGAAATGAAGAGAAAACCGTGTGCAAAACGCGTTGCGGGTTTTCTGCCATTAATCGAGGGTTTTTTGGTGATTAATCTGCATTTAATCGGTGATTACTCAACTTCAGAAAATCCACGAGTAAAAGTGGCAAATACTCGCCCACGATAATTTCTTGTGATTACTCGGCTACTCGGCGAGTAATCGTAGAGTATGCAAACAGAGGACTAAACCATATAAGTACATATTCAAATTGAATACACTAATACATAAAAACACATTGCCTGTTAAAGTAAATGGAGGATTCGGTACAAGTGATTAAATAAAGTGTCAATAGGCCTATGGGCAAAAAGATGAAAAATGACACTTTATTATATTTTCATAATTTTGAGAAGATAATTATCAAAAAGGAAATAATATTATTTTATTTCCTCAAAACAATTTATAAATATGAAGATTATTTTCAAAAAGCCTCTACATACTTTTTGAAACTATTTCATTTTTCAAGAATGAATGTGCATTTTTCTTCTCTTATGGAGCAAGAAAACCCTCTAAATTTCTAAAGCTTTGAGGATGAAACCCTCCTAGTTTTTTGTGCTTGTAATAACCCCAACCCGATGGATCAAGATTATTATCGATTTGTCTAATTTGACAATGCTATGGTGTCAAATTATACACCGTTGAGAATAATATGTTGTTTGTCAATCCTTATTGAAACTTCAACTATACACTACAAACCTCAGACCCAATACCATGAATTTCAAAGGCATTGTAAATATGTCTTCAAATACATAGCACTACATATATATATATAGTCCAGATTGATAGAGATTTTGCAAATGTTTTTACAGTTTGGCAGATTGATGCATTTTGTCAAACAATTTGGCCAATATAAATGTATTTAGACTAATCAGATAATGTATCATGACAGGAGATGAACAATAATAAATTTGTTGTTACAATGTTACCACAAAATTGATATTTATCTTTAGACTTTAAAAGAATAGCCCTTTCAAATCCCATATAGCATTCTAACTCATACCCATAACAGCATTTATGTTGAGCATATGAATGCTACAGGAATCACATGTAAAGAATCATTTGGTCGGAATAAGAACATACCCATACACAGATATTCCTAGCAGTAATTGACAGCAACAATAGACACGTTCTTTGAGAGGTTATTGCATCGGCAAGATTACTTTGCACCAGCAGCCTCAACTGTTCTTCCACCAGCATAGAATGAGACATAAATACGAATGTTTACTCATATCGCCCTCCAGAAAGTGACCACTGACCAACTGTTACTATGATGTGACAGGCTTCACATAACTCCCACGAATTTTGTAGAGTCTCCTCTTAGATGCACGTAGCAGTCCCTATTCATAGGAGGAAGCGGTGATATGGAAATAGCCAAACATTCGATAGGGAAATGAATGAATATGTTTGTCACAGCACAGAAAGATGGAAAATAACGACTCTTGTACTCCAAACTCCCGTCTCGGTTCCTGTATCTGGCATTCGATGATCAAAATAATCCCGTTAATGAGATATATAGTTAAACCTGATGATCTCATGTATCTGCACTCCAGTGAAAGATAACTGCATTCAACACTTCTTCAAATCGAATGTCGGTCGGCCTCTTCAGGAAAGATGACGCAAATAGAAATATAATGATCATCATAATTGAAACACCCAAACTTCTTTGACTAGCGGAAACCACTCTTGACGCAATACAGAGAGTCGAGTATATTTGTGCTCAATAGCGATTATGCTTAGATGTTGATAATATAGCCAGGCCCACATAGTCGAATATCATCAAAGGATAATTCTGATAGGCATTGATAGTGATGCAAATAACAATAGAATATAAATATATGTCAATCCTATAACCATTTTGTGCATAAACAGACAAAATCTAGAAATATAATGGATAAATCTTCCCAACTAAGCAACGATTTCTTATAGCCAATGTTCAAAGATGTATTCATATGCCATAATCAGGGGTTTTGTCCTTCCATGGCTACAAAATCTTGAGAGTTTCTATTTTTAGAGATTCCAATAAAAAAACCAATACAATTATCCATGATGATTTTTGAGTTCACCCAAATGCCTTAATAAAGTTCACCACCTTCCGTTAGGGCAATTGAATCATTTTGGAATAAGACTTTATAAAGTATCAAATATTTATCATTTATCAATAACTTTTATAAAGTTCAAATATAATTAATTAATTAAATAATTAATAAGCCTTAAAGAGCAAAATAAAGACTTATTTAAATAATTAATTATTTTTTCATAGTCATTTCGGCTTAAAAACAGGAACATCACAGTCTTCCCTTCCCAGAGATTGCTTGCCCCAAACAATCGCAACAATCATGGCAATACCCGGATCCCAAACCAATCTCAAAAATACTGCTCTACCAATATGCTGCGCTACTTTGATATCAGTCACCCTGTCAAGACGCAACAACCTGTGAAGCACTCCATCCATTAAACAAATTCTTGGATCCCACACTGTAATAATCCTGTCATGGCACAATGACCTGTGAAGCACTTCATCCATCAAACAAATTCCTAGATCCCACATCAATCTAGGACCCACACTACAAGTAGGAAGATAGATATATCTCACTATGGAATCATCATTAACTCTTTGATATCCTGAAAACTCTAAACTCATCAATTCAAGACAACCTTCCATCAATAATGAATGCACAAGGAACTCAGGCTCATCACACCTTGGTTCACACAACTGAAGCTTAGTGCTCTCATGTGTACACCAATCATGACCAAATGCCTCCAAAACATTTGTCTCAAGTCCTAACATTCGGATAGCAGTCTCCAATGAGTAGTCATCTTTATAATGTATAGACTCGTAAAATTCCTCAAAGAAAGTTTTATCAGTACTCCAATCTGATTCAAGATTGGTCTCATCTACCCAATAACTACCATCATGTATATAATATGAATTTTCTGACTCATACAAATTTGTTTGTTCTTCATGCTCAGTCTCTATAGCATTTTCCTTTTGCAAAAACAGGAACCTAAGGTAAGTTTCTTGTTTTTTGTCTTGTGAAGTCCAAGTGTTTGACACGTTCTCTGATTTGTTGTGGGTGTTGTCTTGCATGGGTAGCCACCAATTTAGCCTTCTTGTCTCTTTGTATCCATCCTTCATTCATTCTTTCGAACTGCCTTACTTCCTCCTTCTATGTGTCATCTTTGGAATCCTCTAACACTTTTTCACTGCTAGGTTCTTCCCATGTAGTAAAAGGTGGTAATGTTTGAAAAAGATCTTCACTTTGGATGCTACCAAAATCAACTTGCTTGCATTTTACACTTATCATCTCATACTGAAATGGAGATAGAAGGCTGCACTGAAGAACAGACCCTATAGTGCTTTCAAATTCCTCCGCCCATGAGGATTGCTCTCATCAACTACTAGTTCAAAAATCTGAAATCTGCATGTCTCTCCATCAAATACAGTTGTCATGAGGCTGCAAGATAAATCATTGTTCCTTTCATTGGTGACTTCATGAGTGTGATGCACAAACTCACCAAGCGTAGCTTCAAGCTCAAAGCTGCTCCTTGTTCTTTCACAAGCAATCTGACCCGCACAACTCACAAATTCATCCCTTTGAAGCTCTTCAGTCTCTTCATCAAATTGTTCAAGCTCCACACCTCTTGCATTGTCCTTTTGTTTTTGAGAAGTGGCTGCAACACACATCTGATTTTTTGTTTGGTGCCTTGAGTAATGAGCCTCACTCGGATCAGCAATCTCCCTATCTTTGTTTCTCACCAACTTGACAACCATGTCTCTATCTCTAAGTAATTGCAAATAATCAACTTTCATCAATTCCAATGCTTCTTTGATAGAATGCAAGTGTGTGTGAGTAATACATGTTACCAACCCTTCTTGTCTCTCCTCAATTTGGGTTGTCCACATGAGTCCTTCAATGTGATTATGAGTATTATCCATCCTTGATAACACTTTCACAATCTTTTATTCCTTAACCATAAAATGATCATCCAAATCTTCCAATACCAAAGGCTTTTGTTTCCAATCATCAAACTGATCTTGGCTGCCATTTTCTGATTTGTCTTCATGTGTAGCAGGTTTGTCAACGCTAGAATCTGCCATCTCACTTGAGGATGTGTTACACTCTTCAACCAAGGATGATTGGGTAATGTGGTGATCGAACAAGGGCACATCATGCGAATCATTACAGAATCTTTTCCTTTTATCTTCATATACCACATCAGCATGTTTCTCAAACTCTTCATGAAGATTTTTGCAAATCTCCATGTACTCTCCTTGTGCAAACAAAACATGAGTTCCTTTACTTGCAGGTGTAGATGAGTCATTAGTGTGCTGAGATTCTCTTGACCACAAATTTGCAAGACGTTGCAATTCACGATTTAGCTTCTGATGTGTTTGCAGAAAATCAAGATTCATCTATTGGTGTAATTGAGCAAGGTCTTCCAATTGTTTCTCCAAACTAAACTTCTTTTCCTTTGCTAGCGAAGTAGGAAGGAAAACAAGATGCAACCGTCCATCCTTAATTCTAGCCATTTGACGCAACCTGTAACTGAAGCAAACTAATTTATACCCAAAGCTGGCAGGATCCAGGCCATGATACCACTGTAATAACCCAGACCCGATGGATTGGAATTATTATCGATTTGTCTAATTTGACAATGCTATGGTGTCAAATTATTTGCAGTTGAGAATAATATGTTGTTTGTCAGTCCTTATTGAAACTTCAACTGTACACTACAAACCTCAGACCCAATACCATGAATTTCAAAGGAATTGTAAATATGTCTTCAGATACATAGCACTATATATATATATATATCCCCAATCCAAATTGGTAGAGATTTTGCAAATGTTTTTACAGTTTAGCATATTGATGCATTTTGTCAAACAGTTCGGCCAATATAAATGTATTTAGACTAATCAGATAATGTATCATGACAAGAGATAAACAATAATAAATCTGTTGTTACAATGTTACCACAGAATTGATATTTATCTTCAGACTTTAAAAGAATAGCCCTTTCAAACGCATATAGCATTCTACCTCATACCCATAACAGCATATATGTTGAGCATATGAACGCTACAAGAATCACAAGTAACGCTAGAAGAATCACATGTAAAGAATCATTTGGTCAGAATAAGAACATACGTGTACACAGATATTCCCAGCTGTAATTGACAGCAACAATAGGCATGTTCTTGGAGAGGTTATTGCATTGGCAAGATCACTCTACACCAACAGCCTCAACTATTCTTCCACCAGCATAGAATGAGACATAAATACGAATGTTTACTGATATCGCCCTCTAGAACGCGACCAACTATTACTATGCTACAACAGGCTTAAGATAACTCCCACAAATTCTGTAGAGTCTCCTCTTAGATGCACATAGCAGTCCCTATTCATAGGAGGAAGCGGTGATATGGAAATAGCCGACCATTCGATAGGGAAATGAATGAATATGTTTGTCACGACATAGAAAGATGGAAAATAACGACTCTTGTACTCCAAACTCCTATCTCGGTTCCTATATCTGGCATTCAATGATCAAAATAATCCCGTTAATGAGATATATAGTTAAACTCGATGATCTCACGTATCTGCACTCCAGTGAAAGATAACTAAATTCAATACTTCTTCAATTCGAATGTCAGTCTCTTCAAGAAAGATGACACAAATAGAAATATAATGATCACCATAATTGAAACGCCCAAACTTCTTTCACTGCCGGAAACCACTCTTGACCCAATACAGAGAGTCGGGTATATTTATGCTCAATAGCAATTATGCTTAGATGTTGATAATATAGCCGTGCCCACACAATCAAATATCATCAGAGGATAATTCTGATAGGCATTGACAGCGATGCAAATAACAACAATAGAATATAAATATATGTCAACCCTGTAACCATTTTGTGCATAAACGGACAACATCCAAAAATATAATGGATAAATCTTCCCAACTAAGCAACAATTTCTTATAGCCAATGTTCAAAGATGTATTCAAACGCAATGATCAGGGGTTTCGTCCTTCCATGGCTACAAAATCCTGAGAGTTTCCGTTCGCAGAGATTCCAATAAAAAAACCAATACAATTTTTTGTGATGATTTTTGAGTTTCCCCATATGCCTTAATAAAGTTTGCCACCTTCCATTATGGCAACTAAATCATTTTGAAATAAGACCTTTATAAAGTATCAAATATTTATCATTTATCAATAACTTTAATAAAGTTCAAATATAATTAATTAATTAAATAATTAATAAGCCTTAAAAAGAAAAATAAAGACTTATTTAAATATTTAATTAATTACTTTTTCAAAGTCATTTCGGCTTAAAAACAGGGACATCACAATGCTCTTCCACACAAGGATTGCAAATATACTTTCTCAAATTAAGTTCTCCAATTCTTTCAATAACCAGTTTTTGGAAGTGATGATTTCAAAATTTGTAATGTGTTACTGTTGGTACATTTTATGTTGAATATTTTGCCATTGATATTAAAGGATTGGTGTTAGTTTACCGTGGTCGTGTGTTGTGAGTTGTTTTGGGCGATTAGTGCATTGGGTTTTAGACAATTTGAAGAGGTCGTCGGAGCTTTTAAGTCTCACATGTGGGATATTCTTCAGCCTACTATCACAATTTTCTTAAGTGAAGATTGAATCCTTTGAAACAACCAAAGCAATGCTACCACGAAACTTTCTGGATGCAGCTATGTGTTGCGAACTGCTTCCTAGCTGTGAACTTTCATGAATTCTTTCATTGTGAAAGAAATGTATAAACATAAAACTTATATTTTTCTTCGTCCAGTTTATTATTGAAGTCAAACCTCATACTCGTGGCTTAGAATCACTTAATAATTTAACGAGGCAGCATAAGTATGGGAGTTGTAAGAAGGTGAATGTCAAATGAAGAGCTAAGGAGAGTCATGGGTTTCAAATATCTACCTATCACTTCACACTCCTAGTCATTGGATCCTAAGGAGTGGTGCGATGAGTTTTGGAGTTGAATGAAGGTGACGTGGAAGGCATCGCCAATCAGAAAGGGAAGCTACGTATGTTAGTAGTGAAGTTACAAGTTGTCATGAACAATAAAAGAGCCACATATATATAGGAAGGTTGTGATTATATGCAAAGAAGTGTTTCTTTAATAAATGCAACCTATAGAAGGCTATTTTCTAGGCGATTCCTTGGTAACGCCTTGCATGTGGGTGTCTACAACACACTATGGGTGACGACTCAAATACCTCTAACTTTTTCTATTCTTGGGCGACAGCTTTGGTATTTCTACCAATTCCATTGTTGAGGACGACTCATGGACTTATGGCGACTTCAATCATATTATTGGTTTTGCATGTCCATCGTGTATTCTTGGAGTCAAAGCTCAATCTTCAACGATTCATCTATCTTGCGACATGTTATAGGATTCAAAGAGTGGGGCAGCTTGGGAACTTATGGCAAGTCCGTTTCATTCCTTTTATTGACAGATTTTTTAAATATCTTCAGTGAATTACTCAAGGTGAGGATGTGTGAAAGTTTAGGCAAGCACTGAAGGCAGGCCTTCATGGCATTGTCAAATATAGCGGATCACTCTTTTTAAGGAGGCTTAGAAAACAGGTCATTATGTGCGAAGTAAATCTTCAGCTATTCTTATTTTTGTAACATCTGCCCTTATTTTGGTTGAATTGAATAGCTTGAACATGGGTTTAATTCTGTATGCACTGTCATCGACTTGAGTGGAAAATCGTTTAAGTTACTTTGTATAAGGAGAAGTTGATTTGTGTAGGAGACGCATGACATGAGGATATTGTTCGCTCTTGTATTGAGTGGAGGATTGATGTGATTTTGAGAAGTTTGTTCTGTGTTTCTTTGGATGAGCAAGTTATGAAGAGAAGATATTATGTACTGTTGTAGATGAAATTAATATTTTGAACACAAAAATCTCTGAGTTTGTAAAGCGTTTTAAGTATGCAAGCATGAGTCATTTGGAGATGAAGTTGAAGTGAAGAATGTATTTCGAGTCAAGAAATTAGAGTTGCAGTATTGATGTGTGTTGGCGTAAAAACTAACACCTCTGGAGTGCAAGTAGGTGTGGACAGCTATGCACACTGCGTAATGAGTGCTCTTCAAATTAGGAGGGAAAGCTCCCTCGTAGTGCTGGAATGGGTGGAAAAGAAAAGTAATCTAAGTCCTATCTTTTTGTTCTCAGCTAGAAGAGGCACAAGGTTAAGAAAACAAAGAACGTTGCAGCTAAGGATTTTCTAGTTTCGCAAATCATTAACTACAACTAAGCTAACTACTTTAAATCTATCCAGTTTCCTCAAGAAAACAGGGCATGAGGAAATGGAGCAAGGATGACTATCTGACGATAAACAAGTATAGATTCTCAACTTGAAGGCAAGGTGGCACATCTATCAGCTCAATCTAAACAAGTTTATTGGAAACAACAATATACGATAAACTAAGTATGATTCTCAACTTGAAGGCAGGTGGCACAACTATCACTCAATCAATAAGTTTTATTATTCACACATCACACGATAACCAAGTACAAATTCTCAACTTGAAGGCAAGGTGGCACATCTATCGACTCAATCTGGACAAGTTTATTGAACACAAAGCGAAGGATAGCCAACTAGGATAATAAATTGCATAGACTAAACACGCATACAATCTCGATCAACTAGCCACTATATCTAACTAAAGCAAGAATTCACCATCATAATTGCATGAAACCCAAGTGGCATAACAATTCATCACAATAGTAAATACTCATGAACAGTACGTAAGCGAGCAATATTACGGGCAAGGTAGGCACAACATATATTTCTCTCTCAAGCAAAAGTTATGTACAAATGAGCAAAAGCTCTTATTTATAGACATCGAAAGGTGTAGGGAACCCTAAAATCACCTTGAGTCAACTACAGTCTTGCAATGCATGCAAGATTTATTGCTAAACCCTAATAAAGTAAACTATACAGTTAACTAGAAAGCTACCGTCAGTTAACCAAAATATCTAATCTAAATGGACAATTTGCAAGCATGCACGTCCTTATTGAAAGCATGTTAACTGAACACTACCATCAGTTAACGTAAACTCTAAATACAACTCCAAGTGAATAAAGCTAATCCCAGAATAGATATGCATGAGATGAGACAGCGAGTTAACTTGAAAAGATAACACCAAGTTTAACTCCTGTGTTAATGTCCTATCTTGAGAGGTGGGAACTGAAGTCTATTGGCCGTGATCTCGAGCAACCAATCCCTCAACGAGATTGTTAACTGCATCACCATCTAAAGGTTGTCACTGTAATGTCCCCGTTTTTAGCACTTCACTTTTCAGTGATTGATAGCCTATTCCCAGTGTGCTGTCAGCCAGTCAGTGGCAGAATTAGGGTTTCTGGCTGCTTGATGGGTTCTCTTGAAGATTCAGGGTTTTGCTTGTTGGAGTTTGGGCGTTTGGATTTTGGATTCCTTCTGGGTTTTCTGAGAGCTTTGCGGTGGTATGGTCAGTTTTGCATTTCGGGCAACTTCATGAATTTACTATTTTTAGTAAATTCTATTTTTAGCAGTGGTCCAGTCAGCACCAGCTCCGTCAACTTTCCTCTTCTGGCAATTCATTGGGTAATTCTGATTTTTGGCTTAAGGGGTTCATTTTGGAGAAATAAGTATTTTAAAGACAATAATGTTTATTTTATAAAATAACCCCTTGCCCTAGTAATATGACTTTAAGTTGTTTTAAAGAAGGGGACCTTGAGGGTTATTTTCTCATGGACATATTGCGAATTTTTCTAAAGTCTAAATGCTTAAGTGAAAAGGGACGCCTACTTGAGGAAAGGCTGAATTTTATAAAAAGGATGAAATATTTTATTAAGGGAAAAAGGACGCTACTTTGGAGGAGTAAAGAGTCAACTTCAAATTTGAAATACTTTGACCTTGGTTTGGGCGCCCTTCTAGAAGCTTGTGGAAGATTCTTTTCAAGTCTATATAAGGAGGCTCCTATTCTTCATTTGGGATCTTTTGTCTACCTTATTGTTATGCTGCTGAAATTCTTTCAGAGTTACTTCGAGGGATGCATACCTCCTAGCCATTTCTCTTGGTTTCGTGCTTGAAAGATAGCACCTAGCTAAGGCTTCAGAGACTGCTTTTCATCCAGACAAGCAGACGGATCATCAAGGTTGAAGATTTCAAAGATTTTTTCAGTTTTGCATTTGCTGGTTAGGGTTTGGCTGAAGTAGAAATCTGCTCGTAAGTCTTTGCATGAATTTTTGTTGGTTCTGGGTACTTTACATATGGCTTCCTCATCCTAGGGCGCCCCTCTTTGGTGAGTTTCAGATTTTATTATTGAGTGTATGATTTTATCTTCTCAAAAATCGCCCTTCTCCTTGGCCGTACCATTCTGGGCTGTCTTGGGAAGTGTGCCAAAAAATAATATCACAGTTTGTCAGTAGTTTCTCAGTTAGTTTTTCATTGTCATCATTCTAGCTCTCGTTTGCATCTGGTTTTAAGTGATTTGGTTGGGTTTTAAGTGAGTTATGAGCTTTTTAGTGGGTTACTGTGTTGCTGGTTGGTGTTTCCAGAATTGCTGATTTTATATCAGACTTCCAGAAGTTCAGTTCAAGCATTGTTTTATCAATATTGTGAAGTCAAATAAGTCGGAACAACATTCTATCAGTTGTTGCTTTGGTTTAACAGTTTGTAACACTTTGTAATCTGCAGATTGTGCAATGTAAGGCTGTTAATAGTAGTACTATTTCAGTCATTTTTATATTCTGCAATTACTTAGTTTTAGAGCAGCAAACATAATAATCTTTGGACGGTTTACCGCCAGAGATGGGTGAATGAACTACACACTTAAAGTTCTTGGATGGTATTCCGCCAAGAAGGGAATTGAAGCTTTGCACTTCTTACATAGTATTCGCTCCCGCTGAATAAGTGGTAGAGCTTTCTTTCAGCATTGTATTTACATTTTGTTACTCCGCCAGATGGTCGCTACTTGCCCTACTGGGGTTTGAAAGCACATCCGTGGTGTTGAGTCTTTCAGCATTGTGTTTACTTTCTGTTACTCCGTCATATGGTAGCTACTTACCCTAGTCGGGTCGGAAAGCACATTCTTGGCGTTGAGTTACTTTCAGTTGCAGTTCTGATTTATTGTACTGACGATCCTCTTGCCATATGACAGCCTCTCTCTTGTTGAGATTGAGTGCGCATTCTTGGCAAAGAGTTATATTGTAACTGCTGGTTTGATTTATCTAACCCTAACGGGTGTGTTGCATTGCTGATTGTAATTCAAAAATTGGGAAAAATTTGGTCCGGTTCATTACAGTCACAATTCACTGCTTGTCAGCAACTTGAGCAAACTTGGCAATCTTTGCACACTCAAACTAGCATTTCACTGACTGGTAACTTTGGCGGCTCCGTAACTGAAGTGATCTCTATTCCTTTTGCAGCTTAATGCTTCTGATGCTTTTCTTAATTCTTCTCAACGAAAAAGTGTTGCATGCTGAAACCACGAAGCCTGACCACAAACACTCTGGTTGCGAGAAATACACAAGAATGCGGAATTCCAACGATATCAACCCTCTAAACCGGATTTGGAAGAAAATTGGCAATACGAGGCATGTAACCATATGGATTTGAGTAACTACGCCTGTCAACCCTCTAAATGCACTTGATACAAATCGGTCTCAGCTTTCCTGATGAAATCATGAATTAAGACCGATTTGGTCTTGAATTCAATCTACGTGAACTGCACTATGAAAAACTCGCCTGTTGACTGTGAACACAGCTATATTCTGACAACTTTTTTGGAAAGCTAAAAATAGCCCGCTGAGGCTAAAAATAGCCTATCGAAGGGTAATTTTCAGCGAAAAATCTAAGATATGGGTTTTGTCCAGAAAAAGATTCTAAGACAACCGAGAACGTCAGAAATGCAAAAATTTGACTTTTACTCGACCATGCAAGGAATTTTTAGTTGAGAAAATTAGAAACTCGAGAACTGATGCTCTGGAGTAAATTTTCCTGCAAAATTCTGGCACATGGGTTTTCTCGAGGAAGCTATTCTGAATAGACCTAGATGATTTGTTTTGCCAAAATTTTCCAATTCTTCAAACATGCGAAAGAATTTAAGACGAGAAATAGAAGAATTTGAGAAGAAGAAAGACGTTTTTTGATGTTTTCCTCTACCAAAATCGCCACTCTGCCTTGAAATTCGCTGATAATTCTGACTTGTACCTACAAAGAAAGTGTTTTGATGTCTTTACCAATGATTGCTGATGAGAAATTCGCCCAACTTTGAAGGAAATTCGCCTTTGCTCTGAAGAATTACGAATTTGCTCAAGCTGTGTGAATGAAATATGACGCCATGCTTGAATTAATAGAATAAATTCGCACCTCAAAGGTGACTGCAAGACTAAAAACCCTTGACTGAAATATAAGGCTTCTGATTGGACCCCCTCCAGTTACACTGACACTATCTTGAAGTTCGAAACTTAAATAATAATAAAATATTCATTATGCAATAGCACAAAGAGGTGCCAATTTTAGAAAATCGCCATTTAATGCTTAAATATGCAAAAATAAATATTAAATATTATTTAAAATCAGTTGACAAACCAAGTAAAGCACTTGGATTCACCGGCGAACTTCACTGATTTCAAAAAGTCCTCATTTGTCCTTATAGGCGTCCATTTGCTCAAGATATCACGTTTTTTTACTAACTTCCTACTTTGTAGCTGACTACAAAGTTACAACTGGCCATCTTCAACATTGATTTTCGGGTGACCAGATGATGCTGAGACTGAGCAAGTGTATTCATCGCAAAGCCTGCAGAGCAAGGAAGAAATGTCTGTTGGGAGTCGTCACTGCAAAATCCATCATTTAACACCTCAAAGAATTAGGCGCCCTTGATTAAATTGATTTTTAGGTACCAGACTACCATTTCTCCAAGCTGCCATCTAACGCTTCAAACGGCTGCTGACAACAAATAGTGAACCTTGCTGACTGGCTAACAAGCTTACTACATGACTAGAGGTATTCCGCATCCAACGAATATACGCAAGGCATCTGAAAGCTGCATTAAGGACCCCTAAAGTAAGGGCGCCCCTGGCCTGAAAAGGTACGAACACCATTTTGACGAAAGTGCAACTCTCACCCAGATGCCCTACTTTGACCTCTGATATCTAGAACTGGGATGGCCTAATTCGAACATTGTCTGTCTCGACGCATAGCCAGAAGATCCTACGAGAGATGTCTCTGGAGGCGACGAAGCAAGAAAATTGCTTCTAAGACCTCAAATAGAAAGGCGCCTTTTTCGAGATGAAATAGACGACCAGACTTGGCCATTTTCTGAGTTGTCTTCATTTTTCAGTATTTCGCCAAAGACCTCGCACGTACGAGCATTTGCCAAATCCCAGAGGCTGACGACTGGGCTCGTTGGATAGATGGAGTAATTACGCTCAAGTCTCGTGAAGACTTCGAATGTGAACAACCTCATCTAACAGACCTAAAGGCTAGGCGCCCCTGGCCTACAGAAATACAATGAAATTTATATGCCAGTCCGCCCGTGAAATTACGGGCCTGGTAGAATGTCTATCACGATCTTTCAGAATGTCGGATTAACAGGCAACTTGGTGCATCGCGAAGCCAGACTAAAGTAGCACTGATGTCAGGAAGACCTGGTTAGCAAACTCTGCCATCTCAGATGTCATTTTGAAGGGCACCCTTGAGCTACAGGGGTGCAATTTCACCATTTGAGGAAGCTCTGTGATATGAACTCTCTTTGTAATCTCATCTTCTGACGTCGACTGCCGAAGCTCTGGGACTCAGATGACTACATTAGATAGCTCGTCGGAAAGGCAGACTAGTCGTGAAAAGATTGAATGCATCAGCAAGCAGGAATACCAGAATCTAGCCCCTCTTTAAGAAGGACGCCCTTGGGCTACAGGGGCGCAAAAAGCTGAAAACTGATCAACTTTTGCAAACTGCAGTCTCATGATCCTCAACTTCTAACATCAGTTACCGGAGCTACGGACCTCGGATAACCTTGCAGGATAGCTCATCAGATAACTGGAATAATCCTGAAGAGTTTAACTATATTCACGAGCATGTGCCACAAAATTTAGACCTTCAAAAAGAAGGGCGCCCTTGGGCTACAGGGGCGCAATTTTGCTTTTCCTTGAGAAATCTTCAAAAATTAACCATTGAAATCTTCGTCTTGGTCACTGAAATGACCATACAAAGGTATAATCATCGTCATGAAATGCTCCTTCATCGTGAAAATGCTTCATTCTGAGTCTCTGATTCAGGTTCTGATCAATGAATACTGCCTTTGACTGACAAAACACTGACAAAACTCCATGCTTGATATTGCCCAAAAACTATATTTGACATCATTTTAGCAAGGTTTAAACTCTTTTATGCAAAATGCCTTAATGAAACAAAAATTTGGTTTGGGTACAACAATGTATTGTGAAAATTCTCAATGGGTTGTTTCTCATACTGGAGTTGGTGCTTCAAGTGTTTGAAGTTGGTGCTTAAAGGAAGTTGGCGCTTAAAGGAAGTTGGCGCTTAAAGGAAGTTGGCGCTTCCAGTGAGTTGGTGCTCACTTTTGTAATCTCGAGATTGTAGTCTCCTAAGTTGGTTCTCTTTTGAAGATTAATGAAAGCAATAATTTTGTCGTGGTTTTTTACCCGAAAGGGTTTTCCACATGACATTGGTGTTCTTCATGTTGGGTATTTGTTTTTTCTATTTGATTGTTGGTTCTTAAAGTTTTTTAAGTTTTAAAGTTCTAAAATACTGATTCACCTCCCCCCCCCCCACTCTTAATATTTTCGGTGTGCTCTTCATTTTAATGGTTGTTTATTACTTTCAGCTTGATTGGATTGAGTGATATCTCTACAGGCCATACTTTTCCCTATTTGGACATACAAGTTGTTGGGTCGTACCTTTCATAAGGGCCAAGTTTGGCTGTACAAATGCAAAATATCAAGCTTATGAGGGGCACCTAAGATATTGTTGTCTTATTAGATCTTTATTTGCAGATTTTTGGTTTCCTGAATGCTGGTCATACTAACCAACAACAAACTGTACAATGTTACATTTTCTTATTATGATGGGCATCAGAAAATTGCTGCTAATCTTATGATTTTTCTTGTTCAGACCTTGTCCTACAATGATAAGAAAGAGTTATTTTCTGTCTATACCTATTTGGCAGACCGTACTACTATTGATTGTTTAACAGTTTGTTCGCCAAGGCATCATGTGCACTTTCAGTCAATAATGTAGTATTTATCAATTATAAATCAGGTCACCATTCCTTCAAACCTGATCGCTGACCATTGCTGTTAGAAAAGGTTGTATCGTTGCAAAGGAAGGCCATACAAGTGTAGAAATAAATTGTTACATTGTTGGTATCAATCTTTGTGAAGGGTGTTGAGTTTTATACCTATGAAACTCCTGATCTGGTATGTTATAGATAAGTGCAACAATTTTGTATACTTTGGACCTGATATATTTATCAAGTTATTCATATCTGAAGTTGCATGTTACTTTTATCAGAATACTTAATCTCCAGCCAGCCATATTATTTGCATGTTATACATATTTTGAATTTCTACATATGAGTCCAAAAATGAGTACCTTCAAATGAGTTTTAATGATTTAGTTGTTATCATAATCTAAGGATGGTAGAACTTCAAATTCTAATATCATTGTAGTACTAGACAGTGTACTGCCAGTAGTTTATTTTTTTGTTGAAGATCATGGATAGTTCACTGTTGAATCCCATTTTAATTGTAAAAAGGTCTTAGATGGTTCCCCACTAGACCCATTGCATTTCATTATCTGCCAATTTAGTATTGAGTTGTTAGCCCATTTTGGCATCAACCAAATTCACAAGAAATCAGCCATTTTGGCTTGATCAGATAAAATATCCCAACCAAGATATGTGCAATTTTTCTGATTTTTGCAACACAGATTTATGCCCTAATTTTCTGGTTTCAATTTTCTGCTCAAAACCCTAACATGCTGATGTAAATTTTCTGATTCCAAAAACTGCATAATAGCAACATGTTTTCTTCCCAATAGCATCAAATAACATAGCAGATTTGTCTAACCATAAACATGAATGTGACCAGCAAGATTAAACACAAAATGTCTATCCAAACATGCCAAAATTCTGATTAACAATTGTTCAGTTCTGCTTCTACAAATTCAGACCTAATATGAATGCAATTCCACCACAAAATGGGCTCCCAACATGCCCAGCAATGTACAACAGTTTGCTGATACGAAGAAACCCCAAAACAAGAAATGAAATGTTGACCTGTGCTAACCCTAGCTGGGCGAACTGCTCCAGCTCACACAAATGCAAGATAAATGCAAATATATGATAGAAAATGTCTCCAAAACCCTACCACAAGGGTGCACTGGCCTGCTGGTCTGAATGTAGGGTTTGCAACCCTTGAAAAATTGCCAAAACCTTCCAAACTTGCCAATTTCATCCCTCCAAAACAAGGCGCTCCTCTTGCAACTTGGGCAACCCACCCTAGGATGAAACCCTAGGTCAAAATAACACCAAAACTGCCTTCCTCAAGTCACCTAAGCTGATATGAAAATCTGAGCATGAAGATCTAACAAAAAACTCTATTGAAGCGCAGGTGAACCTCCATCATGAAGTCCTCCATGGAAGAGCTAGGTTTTCGTTAACTCCTCTATTATTCATAAGGGTTTTGTCCTTGGAATAGCTGCAAAATTGTTGATCATAAAAGCAGAAATAATTCACCATGATATGAAAAACCTCCAAATAAACCTTGCATATATATCAATCCTCCTTATCACCCCAACTTGGCCAACCCAACTTGGGCGCCAACTTTATATTTTAAAATTGCTTTATATTTTACTTTTAATTCTCTTTTTGGGCGCCAACTTGCAAATCAATTTTTATTTTATTTTAATTTATTTTCCCTCCTTTTTTCTCCAAAAGGGGCCGCCCAAGCCCAAATAAAAAAATTAAAATAACTTGGGCACCAAAACTCAAATTTAAATCTTATTTAATCTCCTTCCCTAGGGCACTAAAAGTCAAAATGATAAAACATTATTTTTCCCTCTAATTTTCTCATGCTCGCCCAAAAGGGACATTACATCGGAATCTTATTGTAATCTACCAATGGCTATTGCATTCGTACATTGATTATAAATTGGTTAGCTAGCCGCCAATATCTCTATGTATTTTCCTTGTCCTCATTCTAATATCCATATGCTCTCACCTTGCCTACCTTCAAGAACTTGGTGATCAAAAAGAATTAGAATTTGAGTGTTCACAAAAGCTAATGCCCTGCAAGGTTATTACAATGGTATTAGATTTGGTAGCCTTGCCAACCCATTTTTTAGAGCTAACCCTTTGCATGCAAAGTTATATATTTTATACATCCCAATGACAAAGAAAACAGATACTATCACAGAGAAATCAGAAAACAGTATCAGTTTCCAAAGAATCCAAAAGTTGGGTTTTCATTTTCAGAATTCAAGGTTGAACAACAAAATCCAGAAATTTTGCTAGAAAAGTTGCTTATGGCAGAAAAAGAAAACAGAACTAATAAGGAAGACAATCATAATGATCGGACAGAAAGAAAGTTTGATTTGATGCTTGACATGATGGCACAAATGCTTCATAAGATGGCCAATAACATGAATGTGCTTAAAAATCGGAATGAAGAAGGAAGCACTTCAAGGACAGATAATCATCATGAAAAACAACCAAAGAACCATTATTAGTTATGTTGCTAGGCCTTGCCAACCCACCTTTCGTTGGGAGGAAGAACTTCTTGAAATAGAGGCTCAAAAATCGGTGGCAAATGATATCACAACTTTTTATGCTGTAATGTCCCCTTTTCTGAACTAAATCAAATCCGCGGACCCAAAGCCTTTTTTATTCCCCATAGGCTGAAGGGGAGATTTATTGGGGATTAATAAAATAATAATTTATTAAGTTATCCAAAAGGGGTACCTTAAGTTATAATTTTGAAAAAAGGACAATTTATTATTATTAAATGGGCCAAAAAGAAAATAAAAATTATAAAGAGAAAAAAGGGTGAATATTCAATTAAAGGAAATATTAATTACCAAAAATGATGGTGAACTAACTACACAAATAAGCCTCAAAGTATAATGTCTATATTGATCAACACACAACCAAACTATTGTGCAAAGATTTCCTCCTTATTCCAAAACAGAGGGAACAATCACATTACCAAATACCCTTGTCTACAGGCAAACGCATTTGACCAACTTGTAAGAGGGAACAAGACAAATCTCAAGCAATGAAAAACACTCGACTGAGTTTTAAAACAGCACCCCCATACGATAGACACCAAGCAAATTGCATTTGTAAATGAATGCAATGGATTCCACCAACACGCAGCCTAGAAAGGCAATTATTTGTTCTCATATAACTTTTGTAAAGAAACAAAAAACAAAGACACAACCGGCCTCACCAAAGAAATATATCAGAACTGAGAACAATAAAACAACTTCAGGAGATTTCATTGTTTACATATTTGCCTCTAACAAACATTCTTGTTGCTTTCTTTGCTCTCTGTGCAAAGATTCAAACATTACCCTCAACTGTTCTCCATTCTCAGCCAAACAAAATAAAAATAGATCAATTGATCTCTTCTAAAAGAGACTTTCGCCCCTCAAACAAATCTGCATTGAATTCCCTCATGCACAGGCCGATTCTACATTGGATCGATGCCTTCTTTGCTCTTTCAGAACAGATTATTTTCCTAACAGCGAAACTCACTCCTATTCAAATCCCCAATGCAGTCTCTTGATGTTCCTTGCACTTTCGTTTTCCCCTCAAAACTGTCCCTTTTGTTGTGCTCTTTTGAATCAGCTCTCCCCTCTTCCAAGCAACCACCGATGCAAGAAAAACTGTCGTCTTTTTTCTCCCTAGCAGCAACTGCCTCAGGCGATCTCCCCTTCTATTTCTCGTGGTAACTGCTCTCTTCTTCTTTTTCTCCATGATTCTAACTATTTCTATTTTGTTTTCTTTGTGCAATCAGAAGCAAGCATTCGCCACATGTCAGTGTTTCAAAAGGCAGCAAGAATCGGCCAAAGAAAGCAAACCAAAAAAAAAAAAATTAAAAAAATTGAAACTGAAAATAGCTACTTAAAATGCACAATGCCCCTGCATCAAGCTCCCCGGGGGAGTTGTTTGTGAGCGTAGCTCACAATACGCTCACAAAGGGGGTTGGGTAGTAGAACTACCCTTCCAAGCTCCATATACTTGCAACACACCCCTTATGCTGATAGTAACCTGCACTCTCACTTCTTTCTTTTCTTCCAGCATATGGCTGGATTAGTTCCTCCATACATCAAACTTTCCTTCCCCATTATTCCGGACATTCGCTTTTCACTGGCTAGCTCCATTTCATTCCACACCAATAGAAGAACGAACTCCCCTTGTTTTATTGTTCTCCAATTAAAATTACTGCTGCCATACCCCATCTCATCATCATCATGTTTCACCCACTCTGCAGTTAGCCTCTCATCATTGCATCTTTCCAATTCGTTTTGCATTTCACTCTCCATTGCAATCATGGTATTCTCATGAAAATCAACTTCAACTGTATCCAACGGCTTTGAAAATTGAGTTCGTACCTCACCTTTGATAGCTACACTATTTGTCTCACCTCCTATCAATTCAAGCCATTCTCTCACAACGGCCTCACTTTGGAGAACCAAGTCATCTTCCACCTGTTCATTCGCTATCTCTACACTCTACCCATGCAGATTCATGCCCACGTATTCCTCTTGGCACTGAGGTTCCAAACTCTTATGTATCTTTGCATCCTTCGGAATAACAACAGCTGCCCCAAATTCCTTTGGCTCTCCATCATTTATAAACTCTTTTCTTCTAGCCAACATCACCTTACTACTGCTGCTACTACTACCGTTGTCCTCTTCTTGTTCACGCATAGGCAGCAAAGTATGTTTGATTCCATCATTTTCAAAGGTATATGTGTTACTCCTCCTTTCATGTACAACCTTCCAATCAAACTGCCAAGGCCTTCCAAGCAATACATGACACACGTCCATAGCCATGATGTCACAAATCACACTATCCTTATAACTGCCAATCTGAAATTCTACTAAAGCCTATTCATCTACCAACAATTGATGACCTTTTTGAAGCCAAGAAACTTTATAAGGAGTAGGATGTTTAGTTCTCTTAAGTCCTAGCTTATCCACCAATTCTACAGCCACTAAATTATCTATGCTACCACTGTCAATAATTAATTTGCAGCACTTACCTTCAGCTTTGCACTTCATTTTGAATAGAGCCTTCCTTTGTACTGGTCTCGTGTAACCTCCTTGGGAAGATTTTGGACGCTCCCAACTCTTGTGATCCGCATAACGATTACACTTAAAACATTTACCTGCAAAACCTCTGCCTCTTCCGTAAAAACCATCGCTTCTAATAGATCTTTCTCCTCTATCCTGATAACCTCCTTTTTCTGATTTAGCTTGCCCTTTGGAGCTACTTGCCTCTCCATCTTGATGGTGCTGCTGTCCTTTTTCTACATACCCTCGTCCTTTACCTCGGCCTTGTTGATTTTGCCTCCTCGTCAGCTTCTCCTCTGCTTTAATGGCAAACTGGTAGGCTTCCTCCAAAGTTCTTGGTGACACTAAACTCAACTCGTCCTACAAAATATACCTCAATCCATTTAAATACCTTGCCACCTTTTCCAAATCCTCTTCGCTATGGCCTAACTGAATCATCAACTTGTAGAACTCTTCCGTGTATTGCTTGACTGGCATATCTTTCTGCTTCATATTTTGCAATCTTCTGAAAAGATTAGTTTGATAATTTGCCGGAAGAAACTTCATCTTCAACTTGGCAACCATTCAATCCCATGATGTAATCTTTTCCTTGTTCTTCTTTCGTCTCTTAGATTGGACATAGTCCCACCACATAGCAACATGGCCCTTGAGCCTTGTGCAAGCGAATTTCACTTTTCTTTCCTCTGCAACTCCTTCATACTCAAAATATTTATCCGGGTCATTAATCCAATCTATAAGTTCTTCCCGTTCAGGCTTCCCGAGTACGTAGGAGCTTCAATTTTTGGCTTGGCTCCCACATTCATCACAGCTCTAATCAATCTTTCTTCCACTCCTTCGGGTTCTTCTTGATCTCCCTCATCATCTACTTGTGGTTGCTCTTCCTCTTCAACATCACTGGCATCATCTACTGGGATTCCTCTTTGTTGTGCCGTCTCCATGGCATCATCTACTGGGGTTCTTCTTTGTGCAATCAGAAGCAAGCATTCACCACATGCCAATGTTTCAAAAGACAGCAAGAATTGGCCAAAGAAAGCAAACCAAAAAAAATTTTAAAAAAAAAATTGAAATTGAAAATAGCTACTTAAAATGCACGATGCCCCTGCATCAAAAAAGGTAATAAATATAAATGGGAAAAAGATGAATATTCAAATATAAAGTAATTTTTAATTACTTTTAGGGTTGGATGGAAAAAGGAATAAAAAAGCAATTATTTGAAAAAGTCATTCATTCTATTCAATATCAATTTTCCAAAAACCCTTGTTGCAAAGCTTTGGCTCAGCTCTTACCTTGAGGAAAACCCTCACGGTCTATGCAAAAAATTGTGAAAGAGTTGAAAATAAGAATATTTATTCATATTTTATTGCAAGTGGCAATGTGATCAGAATAATCCAAAAATTGTTATTTGGTTTCCTAGGATAAATAGGTGGTGCACTCATACCCATAATTATACGAGCCATCCAATTAACATTTAAAAAAATGAGAGCGTTGAGGTTAGGTGGCATAAGGAATCCTCAAATATGTTGGCCACCACATATTAACCAGCCTTACTCCTGTTTAAATTCTAATATGGGAGTAAATAAGAACCAAAAATAAGTTATGTGAATTGTTGAAGTGAATCGCACCTTTTTAAATCCCAAACTCCACATTAAAAATGAGATCACACCTCCTTGGGAGGTGACATAGAGGCAAGGGGCTGGCAGCATAGCCAAAAGGAAGATACTTCAGCATTATTTCCCAGCTACCAATTTCAAAAAAAGAAGATTGAAGGATCACAACAGATAGGGAAACGTGTAGGAAAGTAAAGAGGATTCTAGGTCCCAAACAAACCAGCCATCCCCTTTTGAGTTCCATTCAAACAAAAAAATATTTTTCAATGGAATTGTTAGGAAATTGTAAAAAGGTATATTTCATATGCTGAGTACAAAGCTCTTATAGAGGAGATCTGAAGTGAGATGTCCACTCACAAATTAAATGAACTTGAAGAAGTCAAGAAATAGCCCTAGAATCGAACCGAGACCACAAGCTAATCAAAGGGATTTTCAGCATGCTTTGGGAAAGTTACACTTTCCACCTTTGATGGATCCAACAAGTGTACAACTTGTGCCTAGATTCAAAAGACGGACACTTATTTGTCACTTAGACCAATGTTGGAAGATGGAACCATTAAGTTTACTACTCTTCACCTTGAAGGTGTAGCACATGAATGGTGGTACCGTGGGCTAATTACGCAAAGGCACAACCTCATAAACTCCTATGAAAAATTCAACAAAAGATTAATAGAAAGATTTGATAGAAAAGGCCTAGAAGTGCATTTTCAAGAGTTGGTGTAGCTCAAGCAATACAAAATTGTGAAAAAATTTATTGTTGAATTTTAGAAGTTTTCCATCATGGTTCCTAACATCACTGAGAGGCGGTTGACAATGTTATTCAGAAAAGGCTTATTTGAACCTCTCAGGGATTTAGTTAATATTTTGATCTTTTATCCTTACAAGATGCTATTAATATGATTCTCAACTTGGAGACTTTCGTATCCAAGAATAAGTTTAACTATAAGGCACTACCTCCAAAGCAATCATAGAAAACATTCTAGAGAGAAGATTTTCATGTTCAGCCATAGAAGAGTCTAGAACCCAAAACAAGTAAATCTATGTTTCTAATCATGCTTTTCTAGGTCATACATACATACATATATTATATCAAGGAAAATCTCTAAGTCATATTTTAATACATACATATAATATATATATATATATATATATATGTATAGAAATGAATTTTGAACATGCATACATACATATATATAAAGATACTCATACATACATGTATGTGTGTGTGTGTGTATATAACGTATAGAAATATATTTTAAACATACATACATATAAAGATACTCATACATACATGTACGTATGTATGTATTTTTTAAAATACATATATATAAAGATACACAAATCATAATATATTATAATATTATATGTTATCTACTATAATATATATAGATACAAGTAAATCTATGTTTCTAATCATGCTTTTCTAGGTCATACATACATACATACATACATATATATATATATATATATATATATATATATATATATATATATATATATATATATATATATATATATATATATATATATGTTGGCGTTTAAATTCGCACCTCTGGAATGCGTATTTGAAACGGACAGCTATGCACAGTAAAACTGTTCTTCAAATTAGGAGGGGAAGCTCCCTCTTGCTGATGGTATTGAAAGAAAGTAAACTAAGAACTAAGTTGCCTATCTTTTTGATAAGCTAGAGCACAGGGTTTATTAAACACAAACGCCGCACTTGAGATTTTCGGTTTTAAGACCTTCAACTACGACTAACTTAAGCTAAAGACATTTCTAACTTCTCAAATAATACGCAAAGCAAGAGAAACTAGAAATGAACAAGGTTGATTCTCTGACAAAGTGCTTCAATAAACCCTTTTCCAACAAACATCTACACACTTCAATGTAAGCTGAAATCAAGATCATAAAAGCATAACACAAATAACGGAAATCTAAGACTCTATACCAAGGCAAAGGAGGCTCATGATTTTATTTCTCAAACTTCTAGAACAAAAGATACTTCTAACATGCTTGGAACAAGAGCTTGCAGCTAAAGAGGCTTGCAATCTTGTTCTTACACAATAGGAATAGCAATTACAACAACTCCTTGTTGGCTTAAAGAGACTCAACAATTCGCTATCATAAAACAATTGAACAACACTTGAATAACAAATAGAAGGCACAATAGGCTCACCATTTTGTTATCACTAGCATGGTTAAAGAAAACTAATGAGCAAAGGCTCTTATTTATAGGCAAGCAGAGGAGTAGGGAACCCTAAAATCTCCTTGCTTTCACAATCTAGGGCTTGCTCAGCGAGCAAGCTTTATTTCTAAATCTAGAAAGAAGATAACATCTAACACCTAAGAAAGCAGAAAAAGCGGGAAACGCCAACTATTACATTTATCTTCTTTCTCTTCTTCAAAGAATGGATAAGAATTATTCCAAGAATAGAAAGAAAGCGGGAAGAAAGCTTCTAAAAGAAAGTTGCTTTAAATCTCTATGACATCCGCTAAAAAGCAGGAAACTGTGTCCCGGTTCGGTGCATCTATGCCATCAATAGCAAAACTCCGTTTTTCTAAAATATCTTCTCCATCTGCAATTGATCTCAGGAAATCTTCGACCTCATTGGCCGCCTTTTCAAACTTTGCTAACATCATCGAAATATGACTCATTCTCCCGCCGACTGGATCATTGCTATCATAGTTGCAAACAACACTCTGAAATTGAGCTTGTACTTCATCAAGCCCAACATAGGAACCATCTTCAAGACTGTATCGAGAAGGAATCTCTGTGACAAACTCACTAATGAAAAGAAGAGCTTCGATCACCCTTTGTCTGTAGGCAATAAACTCTTCGAATATCCTCTCGTAAGTTTTAACTTTGAAAACATGACGCTCTCTCCAAGCAAGGATCTGCCTCTTGTGTTCTTTTGAAACTGTTGAACCATAGGCTGTATCTAAATCAGCAATGATGATTTCATGCCTTGGTTATACTTCAGCCATTGTTTGTTCAAATCCTTGGATACCTTGACATAGCTCATGAGCGTTTTCTCTCAACTGAAACATCTATGCCAAGATCTCCTTTCCTCTGATGATGAAACTCTCAATCCACTCGAGTTTCTTTCCCACAAATGACCAGCTGTCTTAACTGATGATGATCAGTTGGTGTCTCTAAAACCTAGGGCAGCAGCTGGGTAGCCTGTGAAGAACCATGGACAAGGTTAGAAATATAAAGCCTGAGTTGTTGTATTTCAGCCTTAAGGGCTGCCTTGTCTTCTCCATCCTTGAGCACTCTTTCCTGAAGACTTTCGGACACAACTCTGAATAGACTCACATCTGCATGTCTGGTATTTCTACCAAGATTAGCCTTGACCATCACGAAGTCATCCATATTCACTTCATCCCTGTTCTTGTCCTCTGGGGGTAATGCAGTCTCCATGACTATATCGCTATCAGGATTCCTATCAAAGTGAACTTGCTTCTTTGCTTTCTTCTTAAGAGGTTCCTAATAGATGTTATCAAGGTCATCAAAATTCACCTGCTATGGTCTTCTTTTTACCCTTCCCAAGGAGTTCTCAAGCCAAGACACGGTAGTATCTTTACTAACTTCCTGAGGAGGTACAATTGCAATTTCTTCATCATCTTCAATATCAAGGTCGATTTGGATTGGTGAAGACCCTGTCAGTGGTATGGAATCATGTGCTAAGGGCGCTTCTCCTATCTCCTTCTGAGGTATAGGCTCTTCTGGAGGAGCTTTTGCTTCAACCGTTGCTGGCTCTTGTATGGCTATGCCTGAGAAGTCTAACCTCCTTCTTATGTTTTTGGTTGACCTACTGCCCTTCACAGCATCCTGAGACTGACTTACGCCTTTCCCTTTTGATTGTGCTCTAGAAGAAGAGGGAATTGTCCTTGGCGACTCTGCTACTAGAATGGAGTTTTTCCTCTTAAGGATTAGGAAAACCTTGCTATGTTCAAGGACTTGTCTTGTCCTGTCTTCAACTGAGAGGGACTCTTTATTAGCCCAATTAACTTGAGGTGGATTGGTGAAGACCCTGTCAGTGGTATGGAGTCATGTGCTAAGGGCGCTTCTCCTGTCTCCTTCTGAGGTATAGGCTCTTCTAGAGGAGCTTTTGCTTCAACCGTTGTTGGCTCTTGTATGACTATGCCTGAGAAGTCTAACCTTCTTCTTACGTTTTTGGTTGACCTGCTGCCCTTCACAACATCTTGAGACTGACTTACGCCTTTCCCTTTTGATTGTGCTCTGGAAGAAGAGGGAATTGTCCTTGGCGGCTCTACTACTAGAATGGAGTTTTTCCTCTTAAGGATTAGGAAAACCCTGCTATGTTCAAGGACGTGTCTTGACCTATCTTCAATTGAGAGGGACTCTTTATTAGCCCAATTAACTTGAGGAAGGGGTTAATCTTCAATTTGCTTCTGAGCATACATCAGGAGAAGCACATCCTCATCATCATCTGATAACCCTTCTATGTCTTTTGATAAGCAGTCTTTCATTTGGTGAAGAGTGAGCCTGCTGTAACTACGCCTCCGCACCTCGAACTCATCTGTACAATTAGCCCAAAAATCTTCAACGGCAGATATATGAGCATAGTTTTTCTCAAGTCGGCTAGCGTAGACACCATAAGGATCAAATGATCATCTCTCGCTGTAAGACTTGAGGCCAAGTTTGTCTAACTCATCTCCCATTGTCTTAGCATCTACTGTTGTCCTGCATGTATAGATTCCCAATCCCAATGGAAAATTGAGGGCGGGTTTCTTTCTATTCCTCAAGAATGCGTGGACATCATGGGCCTGCCTTAGGAACTCCATGAAGGCGACCTCGTCTGACGGGTACCTTGGTAGCATGAGCGGGGCACCTGAATAGCCATAGACTCTGAGATAAGTGAAAGTAGGAAATTGTATGAACCAATCTGCCCACTCCGCCATCACTGTCCTGGCAACTAAAGAGATACGGACGTGCAATTCATTGTCCAAGTCCCGCATTGTGTACATCAGAAAAGCCTTGTTCACCCTCTTGTAGTAATGCAGTGACTTCGTGAATTCCAACTGAGGGTAATAGTTGTAGATATGTTGTACGCTCAATGATCCCTCGGTGTTCAACCCTCTGAATTGACCTTGATAGGCCACCAGGTAGACTAAGTAAGAAACCATATGGAACTCATGAAACTGGAAGTATTCTGTTATCTGCTGATGTAGGCTGTCACTAATCAAGGTGGGCCAATCATAGAACTTGGTCTTCTTCATGGTGTGGGGTATGGCGTAAAACATCCAAGGCTGAAACTTGGTAGCATCTTTTGATCCAGTTACCCTGTTGAGCAAGGTGATTATGATAGCAATCTCATCTTTGAACTCTCCTCGCCTGACATTCTTAGGCAAAGTCCTATGCTTTTTTTTCATCCACCTTTGTGCAAACTTCTTACTGTACTTGTCTTTGTGCATTTCCCATATCCTCTCACACTCACCCTTTGAGATAGTAACACTTTCAGGCCAAGGGGGAATGGAAAAACACTTCTCGATCATATCAGGCTTCAAACTACAAATCAATCTGCCATCAACTGATTGAATCTCCCTTGTAGTCGGGTTGTAATGTTGATGCAAGCGATTACGAACTCGAGACTCTGAACTAATATAGGAATAGACGCTGCTGCAAGGAGTCCAGAGTGTTCCAGGTTTCTGATTGAAGTGTTGCTTGCGCTCTAAAAAGCGTGTAGATCAAACACCAGCTTGATGTGATGCAAGTCCGTCTCAGCTGTTTTGATGTAATCATGATAGAGAGTTGATTCAGTCTTGAGAACATTGGGAGTGTACTCCATTTCGGAAACCTTGAAGAATGACTATAAACTTGCCTAGGTTCAGACAAGTTTTGAGCAACTTACTATTTTTAGAATGCTGATTTTTCTTCCTCCAATGGACAAATTTTTGGAAATTTTTCTGAGATATGGGTTTTGCTTAGAATTTCGTTGCAAGACAACCCAGATCGTCCGTTTTTGAAAATTTTGATTCTAGATTGAAAAAGCAGCAAACCCTAATTTCTTCAATTTTTCACAAAAAAAGTTGGAACCTGGGTTTTGTTCAGAATACAATTAGAAATGGACCCAGTTGATTAGATTTGCAAAATATTGATGGCTGATCAAAAAAGCAGCCAACCCTAAAATTTGAAATTTGCTTGAAAAAGTTGTGATATGGGTTTTCTTCAGAAGACTGATTTGAGAAGACCCAGATGATTGAAAATTGAATGCACTAAGGATTTCACTGACATGCAAAGCAAAAAACAGCTGCTGCAACTTCTCAAAAATTTCTTCAGAAGAATGAGGTGAAAAAACCCAAATGGCTGAAAATTTGAAAATCTTGGCCTTCTTATAAAATTTGATCTTCTGGATGAAAAAGCTTGAAAAAGCAAGGCCTTATGCTTGCTGGTCTGAAAATTTTGATGAATAACCAGCAAACATGAGTTCTTGAATCATGAAAAATTCTTCAAACTTGCTGCTCCAACTTTCTCCTTTGAATGCTACCTGCAAAAATAATGAAAATTATATTGAAGAGAGGTGTTAAATAGACTTAGGGTTTGAAATAGGCTTGCTTTCTTTTGCTTTCATCCTCAAAACCCTAAAAATCTCTGTTCATTGAACCTAGACGTCCATCGTTCATCTCACAAACTTGAAAACTTTGAAAATCTTGAAAATTTTACTAAGGCATGGGAAGTTGGGCACCCTTCTAGGCTAGGGGCGCCCACTTCAAGCAATGTTAGTCATTTTTTTTTATATTTTCAACTTTACACAACTTTAACCCCCTACTTTGACCTCGATTTCCAGCTTGCAGACTAATCTGATGAGTGAGCTGAATGATTCATCGCAGAGCTTGACCCGTTCTGAGAAGATTATTCTGGATGCGTCTCTGGCTAAAAACTTCATTTCGACCTTCGAATTCATGGAAGCCTATTTCCTCCAGGGGCGCCCATTTTTTCCAAAGTTAGCCATTTTTAATGATTTTCAATTTCTTCATTAACTCCTCCACAAATGATCTTGTCGAATCTGGTGATCCGGGCATCGGATTGACTGATGATTATGCTCGTTACGAAGCTCAGGAGATAATAAGAGAGGTCCCCTGGGAGAAACTTCATCAAACAGTTGAGTTTGGGCCTTCAAAAGCTTGGGCGCCCCTGGCAAGCTGGGGCGCCCAAACTCACCAGAGTTAGAATATTTTACATTTTCACATGTTTGCTTTTGAATCTCAATTCTTAGCTCTCATTAGACCCTCTGTTCAGCTTCTCGTATCTGGCAAGTACAAACTCCGATTGACGCGCTGAATATCTCGTTGGAGAGCCTGATCAACTCCGAAGAAATCACGTTAGAGCTACATCTACAAATTCATCTGTTTAGGCCCTTGAAAACTTGTGCACCTCTTCTCTCCTGGGGCGCCCAAAACCTCCAGACTTAGCCATTTTCTTCTTCCTTTTATTTTCCAGTTCAAACCTCCATTCTTTATGTTCCACTTTGATCTGAATCTGCTGGAGATTGGGCAATTGGATGCTCTAACGGAGACAGGCGTTGCAAAGCTGGCTGAATACTGAAAAGATTGAGCATATTCTCAAACCCTAATTGTTGAGTTAGGTGCTCCAAAAAGCTGGGCGCCCTTCTTCACCTGGGGCGCCCAAAGTTCTCATACTTAGTCAAATTTAGGTATTTTTCGTTCTTTTTTATTTTGACTTCTATTTGAAACCTCCCTGTTCAGCTCTGAATCCCGGGCGACTGGATGATCTAATGACTGCACCAGTGGATTCTTTGCGGAGCTGGAAGAAAACTGAGCAACTTTGATTGGAGGCTCAATCCCTAATTTCAACATTTGATGCCCTAAAAAGATGGGCGCCTATTCTCTCCTAGGGTGCCCATGATAAACAAAGTTAGAAAATTTTCACAGTCTTTCACTTTCTTCTCCGTTCTTCCTGCTTGCTCACCAACTCGCCTTTTGTTGAACATCTGATTATTGAATGTGACGCTTGGCAGCTGACTGACCTCCATTGATGACCTCGGAGCTCCTGATATGCTTCTAAAGAAGCAGAATAAAACCACTAGGGAAAAACTAATTATTTTGAGATTCTGACTACACCAACCTAATATGGACGTATTTTGAGCCAATCAAAATCAATTTGGACCCTATCGGACCAACTTTCTATTTTTAGAAAATTTTGCCAATATCCGTTTCAAAAGAAACCCAGAAAAAGTAGCAGTTTCCTAAAAAGTAGGGATGAAAAAATGAGATATGGGTTTTGTAGATTAGGTCGCTCTTAGCAGACCCAGATCGTCATATTTTGAAAATTTTGCGTTTTAACCCCTCATGCAAGACATGCACACCCAAATTTTGACCTTTTTGACTGATTTAGCAAGACTTTTACTCATTTCTTCAAAATGCCTAAGTGTAAAAAAAAATTAATTTTGGGGTACAACAATATATATATATATATAGAGAGAGAGAGAGAGAAATATATTTTGAGCATGCATACATACATATATATAAAGATACTCATACATACATGTATGTGTGTGTGTGTGTATATAATGTATAGAAATATATTTTAAACATACATACATATAAAGATACTGTATGTATGTATGTATTTTTTTAAAATACATATATATAAAGATACTCAAATCATAATATATTATAATATTATATGTTATCTACTATATAATATATAGATATTTAAATATAATAATTTTGATTATATATACATATATATTCAATATATTTTTTAATTTGGTATATATATTAACTTATATAAATGTATATAACTTTATATTGCCAACCCCAAAAAATGGTCCCCAGATTGTCATCCCCAAAAAGCATCCCCTATCGTCTTGTTTTCTCGTCCCCAAAAATGGTCCCCAAACTGTCATCCCCAAAACACATCCCCTATCATCCCATTGTCCCCATCCGCAAAACCCCATGGAACGTCAGAGAAATGTCAATAGACTAGACTAGTTGGCATTTTGTAATGTCCCCTGTCCTAATTTTCCCTAGACTTTGCTTATTGTTCGCCAATCAAGGTTAGGATTTCACTTTCTCAAATGACTATCCTCCTTAATGAAGTAATTCTAGATTGGAACTTGCATCCACCACATGAACAACATTCCAACATGCACACATATGTTTGTTAGCATTAGCATCAAGGCATCATGTTTATAAGTTGGTCATAAATGCAACTATTATGATCTAAGAGGAGTAACACTTCGCCTACTGGAGGAAGCCAGCAGAGCTCACAAGTGGTCTAGGCCCACCACCCCTCCATGGCCCATCCCTTTCTTGGTCCGAGCGGACTTGAGTGGGACCTCCACCCATCCATGGCCCATCCCTGCCTTTGGTCTGGGCGGATCTTAGGTGGAATTTCCACTCATCCATGGCCCATCTTTGCCTTAGGATTGGGTGGATCTTAAGTGGGGTCTTCTAGGCATGCACCACTTTCTCAAGCCCTTCCTCACAAGCAAGTTATCTATAATGTCCCCATTTTCGTGAGCATCAGAGTTTGTAAGGATTAGCCTATCATTTGACCCTCGTAGGCTAACAGTTATGGATAGGGGGTCTTCTGTGGCAATTACCCGGTGATTAGAGACATTACTCCTCAGTTGGATTCAGGTTTTGGCCTTTGCACAGGTTATTTGACTTAGTTTGACACACTAACTATTTATAGTAAGTTACTATTTTGGGAGAGTCAAGGTTTCCAATATTAGCAGGGCACCTGAACAGAGCATATTTGCAGTATCGACCGTTGATTGGACCTTTGCAGTTGTTTCTAGATTCAGTGGTGTGTACTTACTATTTATAGTAAGTCAGCTATCAGGAGTTACTATCTTTGGCAGGGCATCTGATTACTCTGAGTTTGGCAAAATTGACCTTGGTTTCAGTTGGCATGGCTAACGGATGCATATTTATGGAGATATTAATATTTAATGTGTCATTAATGATTTTAATTAAAAAGGTTTATAATATAAAGTTATAAAATGACTTTATATTAAAAGGGATTATAATATAAAGTTATAAATTAACTTTATATTCGAATGGGGCCAATGACACATTAAAAGTGTATTTAATGATATGTTGTACCCAAACCAAATTTTTTTTGCTTCATCAAGGCATTTTGCATTAAAAAGTCTAAACCTTGCTAAAATGTTGTAGAATACAGTTTTGGGCAATGTCAAGCATGGAGTTTTTGTCAATATTTTGTCAAGTCAAAGTCAGTTTTATTGATCAGAACCTGAGGCAGAGACTCAGAATGGAGTTTTTCGCAAGGAGGAGCACCTCACGACGACATTTCATATTGCAGACGGTCATTTCAATGATCGAAACAGAGTTTTCAGTGATCAAATCATGAAGATTTCTCAGAGGAAAAGCCCAAAAGCGCAAGTATAGCCTAGGGGCGCCCAGCTTATTGAAGGTCAAGATCTTGCTGAAAGTGCTCAAGCATCTAGTCAATCTCTTCAGAATTAGTCTGGCTATCCGTCGAGCTATCCAGCGAGGCGTTCCGAGAACCACAGCTCTGGCAAACAGCGGCGGAAGTTCAAATCCCTAAATTTTAGGATATGGAAAATTTACTCTTTTCAGGCAAAAGCGTGCCTCTAGCCTGAGGGCGCCCATCTTAAGGAGGGGGTTAAGTCTCGACAATTTTGATGCTGAATACAGTCAATTTGTTCACAACTAGTCTGCTTATCCGACGAGATATCAAACACAGTCGTCCGACTCTCAGAATTCCGGAGGCAGTCGTCCAATGATCAGCTTAAAATGGAGTTTTCACGTTTCTGAGCTTCTTCGTTCGTTCCCAGTGCAAGTACAGGCCAAGGGCGCTGGCTTAAAGGACCCTCTAGATGCCAAAATTTGCAGAGAGAGTCTTCATAACATCAGTAATACTCTAGTCCAGCTCCGCGATGCACCATCCAGCTTGTCAATCCGACGTTTCAGGACGTCGTGGTGGAGATTCTACCAAGCACGTAATTTTACGGGCAAACCAACAAACGATTTTCAGTGTATTTTCACAGTCTTGAGGCGCCTAGCCTTTAGGCTTGTCAGATGGGCCCGTTCGCGTTCGAAGTCTTCACGACTATTGAGCGTAATCAATTTATCTTTCCAACGAGCATAGCCGTCAGCCTTCAGCATTTGGCAGTCGCTCGTACGTGCGAGGTCTTTAGTGTAATACTGCAAAGTGAGGACGTCCGAAAATGGCTAAGTCTGGGAGCGGTAATTGTAAATAAAATACGCACTGGAGTTTTTGAGGTCTTAGAAGCAGTTTTCTTGCCTCGTCATCTCCAGAGACTTCTCTTGTAGGCCCTTCTGGCTGTCCGTTAAAACAGATAGTGCCTGAATCAGGTCATCCCAGCTCCAGATATCGGAGGTCAAAGTAGGCTACTTGGATGGAAGTCTGATTTTCGTCAAAACGTCAAAAGTGCAACTATGAGCCAGGGGCGCTTTTACTTTTGAGGCCCTTAACACAGCTTTCAGTTGTCGTACATATAGTCGTTGGATGCAGAATATCTTCAGTCATGCAGTGAGCTTCGTCTCCTGTCAGCAGGGTTCACCGTTCGCCGTCAGCAGCCGTTTGAAGCGTCAGATGGCAGTTTAGGAAAATGGCCAAGTCTAGAACCCGTAAAGCAATTTAATCAGGTGCGCCTAATTTTTCAAGGGGTTAAACAATGGATTTTGCAGTTGTGTCTCCCAGCAGACATTTCTTCCTTGTTCAGTAGGCTTTCCGATGAATTCTTCAGATCAGTCTCAGCATCACCCGGTCATCCGGAAATCAGTGTCGAAGTTGGCCAGTTGTGACAGTGATGTCAGCTATAAAATAGGGAGTTAGTAAAAAATGAAGTATCTTGAGCAAATGGACGCCTATATGCTCAAAAGATGACTTTTCGGAATCGTTGAAGCATGACGATGAATCTCAGAGCTTCACCCAGGTTGTCAACTGAAGTTCAAAATATACATGTTTATAAATGGCGATTTTCTATTTTTGGCGCCTTTGCATGATAATAAATATTTTATTATTATTTTCAAATTTGAACTTCCAGTCAGTGGCAGTCGAACTGAAAGGCAACCAATCAGAGGATTTCTATTCTTGTTAGGGTTTATGAATTCTTGCAGTCACAATTCAGTGCGAATTTCTTCTTATTTATACATGGCGCCATCTTCATTGTTATTCACAGAGCTTTCAAAGAAAATTCGATTTCATTAAGAGCAATCTAATCTTAAGTGAAAATCGTGGTTTTCTAAGGCAAATTCATTATCTTCAAGGGAAAATCGAAGTTTATTAAATTCAAAGCAAATTTAAGATAAATTCGTATTTCTTCAAGAAGAGAAGGGCGCATATCTTTAAAACAAATTAATTCAAAGCAATTCGCAATTCCTTGATTATCAATAAAATTCGTAGTTCTCCAGAGATTCAAAGGCGAATTTGTTATTCAAAGGCGTATCCCAAGATTCAAAGGCGGATTTAATTTCAAAAGGCGAATCCTCAAATTCAAATTATAAAATTCGTATTTTCCTCAAGGGAATTTCAATTCCTTCATTCAAAAGGCACAAATTTCAAGAGAAGAAATTCGTGGTTTTCAATTCCAAGGCGAATTCTTCCAGTTCAAAGGCAAAATCTACATCAATTCACAGAGGCGATTTTTCCTAACATATCTTTTTGCAGATTCAAATTCACAATTATCAGTTATTTGAAGAAATCTTGGGCGATTTTCACAGAAGAAGGCTTCATAAAAACGTCTTTTTCATCCTTCAGATCTCAGATTTCTCACAAAATACATATTGCATGTTCCTGAAATTGGCGAATTTGGCAAGTTGCAGTATCTGGGTCATTCTCATAAAATTTCCTCGAGTTGAAATTGTGCGTTTGATTTTTCACGAATTTTTAGCTTCAGAACATTCGTTCTCGAATTGCTAATTTTCTCAAGTGAAAATCTTTGTACAATCGAGTAGAAGTTGAATTTTCGCAAATCTGACTTTCTAGGTTGTCTTAGAATCCTTTTCTGGACAAAACCCATATTTCGGATTTTTCGCTAAAAATAATTCTTCGAAAGGCTATTTTTGACTCTCGCAGGCTGTTTTTAGATTCCAAAAATCTTGTCATAATATAGTCAAGTTCACAGTCAACAGGCAAGTTTTTCAAAATGCAGTTCACTCAGCTTGAATACAGGACCAAAACCGTCCTTACTCATGATTTTCTCAGGTTGGTTGAGACAGACCTTCACAAAGTATTGCCAGAAGCAGTGCTAGACCCAGTTAAGATCAGAGGTTCAATCATTCAGAATATTGAGCAGTCTGGCTTGCTAGAAGCCGCTTCCATACCTATCTCCGTTCACTTTGTTGAGTTTGTGATGGCTTGCATTAAGCATTACAATCCGACTACTCGTGAGATAGCGTCAGTTGACGGATGGGTCATTTGCAGTCTCAAACCTCTGGACATCGAAAGGAGTTTTGGCATTCCTCAACATCCTAACAGTTTGGTTATTTCTATGCAACAGTGTGAACAGGCATTTGATGCTGATATGGACAAATGTCAGAAGAAGATGGCAGAAAGATGGTTAAAACAAGCGAAGAACAGATTGCCAAACAATGTGGGTCGTGGTGAATATAAGGATGAGTACGCGATTTTAATTACACTCTTGAATCGTGTCTCAGGTCAAGCACATGCAAATGTTTTCCAGCCTTGGATGTATTACATTATTGGTCGCATCGTTTCTAGGCAGGAGCATTATGACTGGGCATCCTTCATCAGCGACGTTCTCCACAGACAAATCACCGGTTTCATGGTTGCTCATGAGTTTCACATGTGTTCGTATCTCGTGTACTTGATCGCTTATCAGGGTCAGTTCCGAGGACTTAACACCGTGGGCATTCTCACTGTTCAGAAGGTTTATCAATATTATGATCAGCTTGAGTTCACCAAAGCTGAACGTCATTTCAAGCGTGTTCACGAGGCTTTCTTGACTTACACAGTGAGGAACTTGGACCGGGAGTTGCATGTTCGTATCTCGGCAGTTGCTAGGGCAGCGATGGATGGATGGGCAGATTGGTTCATTCAGTTCCCAACATACACCTACATCCAAGTATACGGTTTCACAGGAAATCCAGCTATGCTTCCACGTTATCCTTCGGATAAGACAGTCTTTTAGGAGTTCCTTAGACAGATGCATGATGTTCATCGTCTTCTACGCCGCAGGCACAGACCATCTATCAACTTTCCTTTTCAGTTTGGAATGTATTGGTGCAAGTCGGCAATTGATGCTAGGATCGCAGGACAGGAACTTGAGAAATATCATCTTAAGTATCTTGTCGAAGCACGTGCCTATGATCTTTCAGGTCATTATACAGCTCGCCTTGCTGGAGGCAAATATCACGAGCCTTCTATGGAGGATTACTGGGCAAATTGCGCAGATGACTTCGAGGTTCGCAGACGCAGTTACGGCCGCTTTTCTCTCTCACAGATTGTTGTTTTCTTGTCAGAAGATGTGGGAGGTTTATCAGATGATGAGGGAGAGGTTCTCCCTCAGTTTTTCAGAGAGCAGGTCGATACACAACCGTTGCCGGCAGTAGATTGTTACGCCAAAGAATACGCAACGGTCAAGGAGAGGTCAAGTAGAGTTATCCAGAACAGTATACTTTTCCTCGACAGCAAGAAGACAAGGAGGGTAAGTGTGCCCAGAGCAGAGCCGCCAGTAGTGGTGACTCCTTCGCTACCTTCCTCGTCAAAACCTAACAAAAAGAAGAGTAATCCTCCTAAGAAAGTACAAGCGCCAAACAATTCAAAGGGCAAGGCGCTTGCCAATGTTTCACATACAGAGCCTGATAGACAGCCGCTTATCACAGAGCCAGTTCAGAGGTCAGCTCAGAGCCCGCCAGCACCTGAGGTTCAGCCTCAAGTTCCTATATCAGTTCCAGAGCAGTCACCTACCCCAATTCACATTGAATTGGATTTAGACTCTCTCCACCTCGTAGTGGGTCTTCTACACACTCACTCTCATCAGTACCTCCTGTCGCTAGTGCAGACCCTTCTAGTAGCATTAGCCGAGACCAATCTTGGATCGAAGCTCAGCTAGGAAGGAAGAGGAGGCAGCCATCTTATGTTCTTAATCATTCTGATTTTGATGACATTTACCAGGATGCGCCAGATAAGAGAGTCAAGAACATGGTTCACGTAGAGAGAAACACAGACATGGAGATTGTTATTGAGACTGCCGTACCTCCACAGGGGAAGAACTTGGCTGAATTAGCATCTCAGGATTTTGAAGTTATCACAGTCAACCTTGGTCGCAGCACACGCCAGACTCAGGTTGATCTCCTACAAGTTGCTACAGATAGTGCCAGGGATAGAATGCAAAAGGACGGAGAGGATAAGGCAGCCCTCAAGGCTGAAATCAGACAGCTTCGCCAATACATTTCTAGCCTTGTACACAGACCAGAAGCCATTAACACACTCCCACCGATGCTTGAGCCTCCAGTAGAGCAAAGTCAACTCAATCACTTAGTTGCATATGGCAAGCGTTTGGAGGAATGGGAGGAAGAGTTTGTTGCTAGAGGCCGTACTATGCTTACAGAGTTATATCAGTTGCGCTACAATGCACGAGAGCTCTGTATTCGTCTTCAAGATGAGGAACGGGATATGGCTATTAACAAACCCAGGGATGAAATTTTGATTGCTCACCTGAGTTTGGCTTATGATACAGTCACAAATGCAGAGGACAGAGAGGCTATCTACTCTTGGAAGACACAATTGGTTTTCAGGGCAAAGATAGAGGATAGTTTGGCATCAGAGTTGGCTGAGAGTAGAGAGCACATCACCAGTGCACTCCGGTTTGTGAGGACTCTAGTATCTCGCTTACCGTGCCGTTATCAGATCAAGGGTGGTGCCTACGTGGAGCTTACCGATGTTCAGTCAGAACTCCAGGCACTCATTCATACCATTTTCAGTGGGGATACAGTTGGCTGTAAGGTTACTCAGCTTACAGTCATGTCAGCATTATTTGATGAGGCAACAAGGACTAGGGGCGAACTTCAGTCTCAGATCACAGCTGGTGAGGACATGTTGCATCGGCATAGTATTCTTCGTCAGAGTCTCATAGCTCCAGATGGTGATACAATTAACAATCTCATTGAGGGGTTGATTGCTCGAGATCACACATAGTAGACTTCAGTTCCCACTTCTCAGGATAGACTTCTCACACACGAGTTGAACTGGGTGTTACCCTTTCCAGTTAACTCGAGGTTGTCATCACATGCATACCTATTCTGAGATTCGCCTTTCACACTTGGAGTTTTATTTAGGGTTTTTCGTTAACTGATGTTAGTCTTCCAGTTAACTTGCTTTCAATAAGGACGTGCATGCTCGCACAATTGTCCATTTTTAGATTAGATGTTTCAGTTAAACTGAGGGTAGTTGCCCAGTTAACTGTATAGTTTACTTAATTAGGGTTTGGCGCATGATTTGCATGCATTGCAATAACTGTAGATGACACAAGGTGATTTTAGGGTTCCCTACACCTTGATGTATATAAATAAGAGCTTATGCTCATTTGTAAATAACTTTTACTTGAGAGAGAAATATATGCTGCGCCTACCTTGCCCTCAATATTGCTCTTTTGGTATTTGTTCATGTGTCTTCACTATTGCAATTAATTGTTATGCCACATAGGGTTCCAAGAGATTGTAATGGTGGATTCTTTCCATAGTTTAGATAAATCTGTTTGAACATCTTTATCATTGAGATCGATTGTTATGCCACATAGGGTTTCAAGAAATTGAGGTGATAAATCTGTTTTGTGTTAATTTACCATTGTGATCAATCGTTATGCCACATAGGGTTTCGAGAAATTACAGCAATAAATCTGTTTTGTGAATCTTTATCAATATAATCGAAGGTTATGCCACATAGGGTTTCGTGAGATTATAAAGATAAAGGCTGTTTTGTGAAGACTTTACTATTTTGATTAAGTGTTATGCCACACAGGTTTCCATAAGATCGTCTTGGTAAATTCTTAAATATGTTTTGTGCCCAATAAGCTTGTTTAGATTGAGATGATAGTTGCGCCATCTTGCCTTCAAGTAGAGAGTCTAAACCCACTTATCGTCCGATAGTCAAACCTTGCTCCGTTTCCTCTTGCTCTGTTTTCCTGAGATTGGATAGATTAAATATAAGTTGTAGTTAGTAGATCTGCAAAACCAGAGAAAACTCAGCTGCAACGTATAGGTTCTTTTAAGAAAGCCTTGTGCCTCTAGCAGCTGAAACAAAAAGACAGGACGTAGTTTTAGCTTATTTTCCTTTGCAAGTATATTTGTCAAAGCACAACGAGGGAGCTTCCCCTCCATAATTTGAAGAGCACTCATTGCATAGTGTGCATAGGCTGTTCATAACAACTTCTACTCCAGAGGTGTTAGTTGTTACGCCAACATGATATTAATTGATTATGTGCACATAAACCAAGGTAATGAAAAGGCATTAAATGCAAATTGAAGATTATAATATTTAAATGATTTTTAAAAGCCAAAATGGGTCGATTTTCTCAAAGAGGCTATAAAAGCTTTCAATGGGCAAAAAGAAATCATTCTATTGATCATTCGACTTTGTCTAAAAAACTTGAAAGCTTTGGAGTTTGTGAGAAACAAGGGTTTCTGCAGATTACCAGCCATTGGAGAACGAAAACTCTTCGATGTGCAGCAATCTGAGGTTGTGAGAGATCAGCTGAAGTTTGTTAATCAGAGTGGCTTCATTCAGGAGCCATACTTGTGCAAAATTGGTGAAGTTTCAGTAGATTTCAACAAGGGTTTCGAAGGTTAATCATTGCAGATCTGAAGTGTTGATCTACTGCTACAGTACCCGTGAACAGTGACGCTACAGTGCTAGGTTATTATTATTGGCTGAGTTTTGTATGAATACTCAAGGGGTTTGAGAGTGCATAACTCAGATTTTTGAAGAAACAAATATTGAAGGGCATTATTTGCTGTCTACATCATTTCCATCAGCATGTGGGAAGTATACAGAGGCTGTACTATTGCTGCTAGGGCCGTACAGAATCATCTAGTGGCTGGGCGTGTTCTTCATAGGCTGAAACGCCTATGGTATTGATGAGCACACTTCATCATTGGGGACGGCAAGGTCATAGTTTAATATCAATTGTGAAATCAAGATGGAGAAGACTGGATTATGTGTTGGGCATCCAAAACAATGAACTGCTGTAGCTGATCAGAGGGTTTCAAGGCATGTTTACCTGTGAGTTCATAAATTCTAACTATTATATTTTCTGGGTATTGTTGTTTTAGATAATAGGGGTTATTTTATGAACTGGGTTGTCAATACATTATGAAAATACTGAGTATTTAAGCTGGTATAAAAATCTGGAATTTTCAGCTGTGTATTTCCAATGCAATTTCAGTTTTGAGTAAAATAAATTATTATTGCAACATCTCCTGTTTTGCTGCATTATATTGTTGTATCAAACCATTGCCAATATATGATCAAAACACAAAGAAAAGTACAAACCCATCAAACACAAGACAAAAGACTTTATTATTCAGCATAGTTGGGGTTGAGAGACACCTGATCTCTTACATTATCAAACAGATTCGAACATTCACAGTAATTCTTAGGCATTTGTATTTAACAGCATCCATATTTATTACAGTATTCATATTTGGATCCACGCTTAAAGTGATAATGTATATGAACACTAGAAATGCTATGCAAACCCCTTATCCATTAGATACCTATATGTGATTAGATTGTTACTAGTTAGTAAATAAGAATAACTAAAGTAGAGAATTGCATACATATAATATTAGATTCATTATAACTATTCCATGCATATAATCTATATACTACTGTGGAGGTAATCAGTCCATTGCAAGAATAGATGATACACCACTATAGATGAGCTGATTCATAATTCATATCTAATCACCAATGCATAGGATCACAGCTAAATACATAGATGCAGATCTATTCTTATTAACAATTCAAAATGTATGGATAGTTAACTAGATTGCACATCTAGATAGATGAAGCAGTTTAATAACTAGAATATACAACCAACAGCTGTGACACACGTCTATAACTACTCAAGCATCTCAACATTCAGAATAAATAATTTAACAACCAGATCGCATATAAGCCAATGCATAGGACGCATACATGCAAGCAATTCAGCACTACAATGTATAAACACTAAACCAGAATGCTAATGGCTAAGGTTAGATTACACCTAACTAGCCTGCTTAGACTTCTTCTTCAGACAGTATCGAATTCCTTTATTATTATTATATTTTTTTAATCTCCTTTTTTCTCTCCTCCCCTCCCACTTCATTAACGGTTTCTTGCAACTATATCTATGCTTGTCAAGGGGTGGCACCCCTCTATCCTAGCCATGTCTTCCTGTGGATGCACTCCATCGCTTCCTTTAATGGTGGCGATTAAACTTCAAAATACGATTAGCATATATCGTTCTTTTGAATAGTAGCGATTAACATATAAAAGACAATTAACAATTGTTAATATTGTCTTTTCTTTATCGATTTTAATTATTCTTGTAATGCATTTGATGAGGACAATGAATGCGATCTCTTCCTCAAGTTTGCAATTTGGGCAATCAATGGCTGATTTGTGTCATGCGTCATGTCCCCAATTTTGGAGTACGTTTAATTTAATTGAATTAATTAATTAAGTTGTCCAAAATAATGATATTTCATAAGGATGACTAATTGATTATTTTAATTAAATTAAGTGGATTATTAAATTAGTTATTTATAAGGTTATCAAACAATTAAATATTAAAAGGTGACCTTATATTTAATTAATTTAATAAAGTGACTTGGAATAAAATAATATTATAAAGTCACTTGAATAAAATAATAATTTATTCTAGAAGCTTCTTGGAGATGTGGTTCAAAAAGTATAAAAAGAAGCTTGGCTAGGCATTTTGGCATGTTGAGTTGACTACTTCATTTTCTACATTTGGTGAGCTTAATGCTTGGCAAACTTCACTTGTGAGACATCAAGCCTAACTGATTCCTAGTTTTGCTTGTGAGATATCAAGCCTAGCTAGTTTGGGGAAAGGATATTCCAGTCCTTTCATCTGCAGCATAATTTTGTGGCCATTGGCCAAATTATCATCCATTGGAGGAAATCAATACAAGGGGATTATTGGCACAATTTTGGGAAATCAATTGAGGGTTGCATTGATGCATATTTTCCAGCTTGAAGTGTTACACCCCGATTGTATAGCTACTATTGCATAGGATGTACATTGTAAATGTTAAATCTTTCTGTTGAATAAATTGAAATGTTCTTGTGATCAATTGAATGTGTCCTAAATGATTGTCTCATTATCTAATGCTTCTATTGATGTAATTCTTGAATGAAATTAGCATATTGAGTTATGGAATAATGTTGTTCTAACTTTCTACGATGCTTAATGTATATTACCTTGGTTTTGAGCAAATGACTTCCGTTGTCATGTCATGATTTGCAGGAAACAGGTTCGTACCTCGAGACAGAGGAGAGATATCACTCGGGGAAGAACTTGGTCGGGTAAACAGTAATGGATACCAACTGGACATACACACAAACCTTAGAACTGAGTAAGCTAAGTCATTGTTCTGGTTAAAGGTAAGTCATCCGTAGGCTTGTCTAGTATCATTAGGAGTCGTGTCTTCTTATGAATGTGTAAACAAGTGATGCTTGCCAATATAACCTTATAAGTAATAAGTTCTGGTTAGAGGTGGATATGTGTATTTGTACATATATACATACGAATACGATATGTACAAGTACCCATAAGTACATTCATGTCGATACAAACGTATTAAGCAGATGGATATGCCATACGTGTGTGTCGATATAAATGTATTTATGGATACTTATACGTATAGTATATATATAAATATATATACAAGTATACGTACCCACAGCTAACATGATGAATGAATTATATATAATAACGATATTTTGCCTCTGAATTTATACATATACATATATATACATTTACATGTTTTCATATAGTATTGTCTGAGTATATAGACATAAAATGTAGATGTATATATAAGTACAGGTATAAAGAAGTATAATTATATATTTAATATTTTATTAAAATATAAATATAATATAGTTTATAAAGGTATACGATATTATTTAAATTATTAATTTAAATAATTATACAATTAAAAACTATATTATATAGATATTTTAATAGAATAAAATATATATAAATATACTTAAATAAAAGTTTTATAATCAAAATGAAATAGGAATTATCATTTTATAAGACAAAATCGTGGAGGAGAATAAAAATCGCGATTTTCTCTAAGTATTAAAAATACTTCATTGCGTTGAATTATTAAACTTCAATTCTGAGCCTTCAGCAAATGCGTCACATTTGTATTGAATTTTATTAAAACATTATTGAGCAAAATTCGAAATAAGGAACTCAGCCGTAAAAATGGCGAATGAAAATAGAAAAACGTTAAGGCAGACGTTTGGAATCTGTCAAACGGATTCATACTTAGCAAGAAAATGGATGTGGACGCCATTAGAGCAAGGAAAAATTCTTAAATGTAAACTTGTCCTCTAACCTAACAGCAAAAAATGCACCAGAATAAGAGTTGTCGCGTTTTTAACGAACTGAACAATTTCGAATTGAAACAAACATCATTGCTATCAAAAATGGAGGTCGAAACCCTCGCCTTAATGCAACACGTTTCTAGTTTGAAACATTCCTCAACTTGCTGGCAGTTCTGGCGCCATAGAAGGAGGAAATCAGTTCAAAAATCAATCCTATAAATACTTGCGTTTGGCATTCATATTCTTACGAATTTACAATCAAGTTTTCATAGAGCATTTTGTAGCTAAAGAGAGAATTCGCCTTAGTAAAAATATTGTTAAGTTTATTCTGTTAATGAGAAATAATCTCTGAATAAGAGACCAGTAGTCAGGAATTGCTAGTTTGCTGTGTTGGGTAATTGTTTCAAGATTCAAGCTGAAAGCCATCTGGGTGAAGGCAAGAGAAGGAGTTACCTTCCAAATTTCGAGAAAGCTTAATCAGGCATGCTAAATTCTTACTTTTACATATTTTTCTGATATTCTAAAGTAATCTGATAAAACTCTGAATTATATTCATGACAGAAAAGGAAAGTGTTTGAATAACTGGTTGACTTAAGATTGAATAAGAAAGAATAAAAGTTTCTTAAACATGTGATAAGTTGTGATATTAAATGTCTCATGTATGTAGTCTTTTCATGGCTTTTGTTGTCATTGGTGTACGGTTTGCATTAGATAATGAAAAGCAATCTGCATAGTATTTAATGGCTCTATATATGGAGCATATGCTTGTGTATAAGATACTAGTTACTAGGATTGAATCGAGAACATTTGCAAGTTATATACTACAACCAGATACTAAACAACTTAGTTAAGTTATTGTATTCCTAGGATGTGAATATCCTGAAATAAGGCGTTAGTTGTAGTAACTTGCTAAAATGTTCGTCATTCCAGTAGTTAGGTTGTTGTAGGAAGTCTAGGGTATGGACTACCCCGATAGACCAACCTACGCGTAGAACTAAGATAGCCTCAAGTCAAGTTGAACCTGGCAAGTGAATGTGACATATGACCTATGTTCTTCATAGAACGTAAACACTTTGGCCAAAGTAGTGTAAGGAACCATTTAGTTGTAGTACTACACTGTCAGTTCACCGTGATTCCGAAATACAACCTAGTTTGTGATTTGTCGTTAGCACGAAAGCTAGTTTTGTAGAATCACAGCACTATGTCCAGTTGGTAGTCATTAAAGGTTACCCAACCAATCTCTTCTTCGAAGGGAGGGCCGTTCATTGCAAAATGATCGTGCGGGGGACCGCATTATAAGTCCGTGGTTGGCGGAAAAGCGCCCGAGTGATGTTTCTCCTCCACGAACACCCGACTGATGATCCAAGACTTGACAGGACGAACTCCTGGAACTTCTTACTTCTATTGGTGTCAAAAGCCTACGGGCTATGTATGTATAATTCTCTTCTTACTTTGTAATTTCATTTGGAATGAAATAGTTTAAAGATGCAAAAGATGTTTCTTATTTATGTTTTGAAAAGAAATTTTTTTTATCAAAAAGGTATTGTTCTTACTTTTGTGTCTGAATTGTAAAGTTTTAAATTTATCATACAAGTGTATTCGTTTCATGAAGGAGAAATCGTATTATCTATCTAGAGGCATTTTTTGCATCTACAACCTCTGATATATATTTTCAGTTTCTCATGGCGGTTTGAAGAGACCACGATTTTGATATTAGCCTGTGTTTTTGGGATCGATTCTTCATCTAGGGTGGATCGCATGAAGTTAGGAGGTATATCAATGATGTTGGAAGAGATAGGAGGACAGTTGGCAGCCAATATGTATTTATTTTAATATATCAGACCTGCAGCAGGGCCAGCACCTTCAGGAGGTCGACTACTTGCATTTTGGAGGTCTTTCATTACTACAACAGCAAGTCGATTTCTCAGCATCAACAACTTATTATCCCAGGTTTCTCATTGTAGTTTGCATGATATTTGTAATCCATATGATAGTTGTTGTAGGCGCATAAGTATATCAGCCTTGTCACACATTTTGGATATTGTATAAGCCAAGATATTTGGCCATTGCTTGTAATCAGATTATCATATTGGTTGAGGAGAAATAAGGTTGCATTCATTCGATATGTACTTTGCATAGCAACTGTTTGTATAAATGTCTAAAAGCTGAAAGTCATCATTTGCACTCTTAGTTTCCATGACAAGTGTTTGATATAATGTCACATGCTGGTGATTATCTCTTACAATAGGATGCATAGGAAATGTTTGGCATAATTCCTTATTGCTATAGATGCACATTAGGTTGCATGCCAATTGCTTGACAAAATGTCAATTGGCTGTAGGTGGTCACTTTCATGAAGTTAAGTCATTTATTTGCATTGAAAAATACAAAAACATATCTGCACATCATCTATATTGTTGTTAGACTTATTAGTTATCAATTTCAAGCATTTAAACATCATTGTCAAGTGCCAAAAACCAAAAACACAACAATCAGCAATTTATATCAGCATATATCAGCTTTCATGACAACTGTTTGACGAAATATCCAAGGCATAACGAGGTGAAAACAATGTCAGTTTTGCTAAGGACATTACATCATGCGAGGGGATATGACACATTTCTCTGGACTAGCTGAAGAGGCCATCATTTTCCCCTAGTGACTTAGAGTCTATCTCTTATTTGAGTCTTAGAAGGTCTCTACTCTCTACTGATGATGGTGACTTTGCATGTGTCAATTCTACAAAAGCACGCCAAGCAATCTATCGGCCCTAATGTGTACCATCTCTTAAATGAGGCAAAGCCATGTAAGTGATTTTATTCATGATATTTTCTCAAATTTCTAGGTTTTTGGGAGGTGGGTGTTGTTTGCCTTCACATTTTCTTTTGAATCTTCACATGATAATTAAATTTGCTTTCCTTGTTCTCTCTAAGATAGTAGTTAGACTACTCTCTAGATTAGTTTGTGTAAATCCAAAGCCACTCAAATCTATAGTCTACTAGGTGCATCCTGCATCAAGAAATGAACCTTGGCGGGCTATTGTATTAGAAAGTAGGGGCAAGCCTATGCATATTAACGGAGCATTGTGCACATTTCATCATGGGGTATCACTAATCACTAAAATCAAAGTGTTCAGACAAAAAGTAAACAGACATCCTTACATGCTTTATTGATATCACTATTTGTTTTAGTGAAGCCAGCAACGAAGTCAAACAGCTGTCAAACTAATAGCTCCCATCCTTTTCTGACATCAATATTACCTGTGCTGATGTCACAACTCAGTTCCTGTCGTTTATCTTGTTTTTCCAATAGCCTTAAAGAGAGAAAATTTGGTCAACAGCACAGTCAGGTAAAAATTGCATATTGTTATTTTGTAAAATAAATCTTATATTACAGTCGAGCATTATGAATTCAAATCTTAATTTTGAATTTTCAAATGTAAAAATTTTAATGGGTCAGCAGATTAGCAGGTTGGCCAAATCCACAGGAGTGATTAAATAAATACAGAAAAATATTACTTTTAAGGGGTTTCCTTTCCAAAATCTAGTCTACATCAATTTTATTGTTAAATTCAGCCACAAGAGCACCGGTCTATAAAGGCATGCTACTAAGAATAGCTTAAGAAGTAGAAATGTGCGCATTGTGAAAGAGCATATCATGCATCTTTTAGTCAATGTACGGTATAATTACATTGATATGTAAAACAGCCCAGGCTCCACAAATTGTATGTGCAGGATTAAATTGTTACTCATTTGAAAAAGTGAGACAAATTTTATACAATTCATATCAAGGAAAATCTCTAAGTCAGCAAACGTGACAAATTATGTTACTCATCATGCTTGTCTGGGTCTCAAGCTACTAAGTCATTCCGAAAGAAAATTCAAAAAAGATAATCCCAATCTAGAAACACTTCAATATCTTCAGAATATCTTAATTAAGTGTGTTGGCGTAACAACTAGCACCTCTGGAGTAAGAGTTGGTACGGACAGCTATGCACACTACGCAATGAGTGCTCTTCAAATTAGGAGGGGAAGCTCCCTCGTTGTGCTTTACAAAAATACCTGCAGAGGGAAATAAACTAAACTAATTCCTGTCTTTTTGTTTCAGTTGTAGAGGTACAAGGCTTTCTCGAAAACTATATACGTTGCAGCTGAGAATTTTCTCTGGTTTCGCAGATTCACTAACTACAACTAAACTTAATAACTTAAATTCTATCCAATTCCCTCAAGAAATCAGAGCATGAGGAAACGGAGCAAGGTTATGACTATCAAACGATAAACGAATTCAGATTCTCTACTTGAAGGCAAGGTGGCGCAATTATTATCTCAATCTGAACAAGTTTATAAGGCACAAAACAGATTTAAGAATCTACCTGGACAATCTTATGAAACCCTATGTGGCATAACACTTGATCATAATGGTAAAAGACTTCACAAACAGATTTATCATCACAATCTTATGAAACCCTATGTGGTATAACACTTGATCATAACGGTAAAAGTTCACAAAACAGATTTATCATCACGATTGCATGAAACCCTATGTGGCATAACAATTGATCGTAATGATAAAGATGCACAAACAGATTTATCTAAACAATGGAAAGAATCCACTATCACAATCGCATGAAACCCTAGGTGGCATAACAATTAACTGTAATAGCAAAGACACATGAACAAGCCAAAAGAGCAATATTGAGGGCAAGGTAAGCGCAGCATATATTTCTCTCGTGCAAAAGTTATTTACAAATGAGCAAAAGCTCTTATTGATATACATCAAGGTGTAGGAAACCCTAAAATCACCTTGTGGTAGCTCTGATCTAT
>VDFB02037356.1:64982-120116 GCA_007258455.2 Sequoia sempervirens
GTCCCCTTCTCAAACCTGATCATTCATGTGACCGTTGGCCTTTTTCTAGAAACCCGAAGGCTAGTCGGAAGGTAAAATTAGGGTTTCCTATTTTTGAGGAGGTCATTGCTCAGAGATGGAGGATTCAATGGCGGATTCTTTCTGGGTTTTCAGAGAGCTTCGCAGTGGTATGATCATCTCGGCATTCAGAGCATTTTCTGGAATTTACTATTTTTAGTAAATTCTATTTTTGGCAGTAAACAGGATGGTACCAGGCAGTTGACTTTCCCCTTCAGTTGACTCAAGTGGCGTATTGAGTTTTGGGCTTCAAAATGCAGTTCTGGGAAGTCTAGCTCAATTCACTTAAAAATAACATTATAATTAAAATGTTATTTATCACCTTGGCCTAGTCGAATAACTTAAATGTTATTTTAAAAGGTGGACTCAAAGGGTGGCGCCCTCATTAAGGTTATATTTAATATTTGATGAGTTCTCCTAAGTCAGAGCATATTAATTGGGGCGCTTTTATCAAGGTGATGTTTTAATTAAAATATGATTATTGAGCTAAAGTTGAAAAGGACGCCATATTGAAGGAAAAGGTTAGGGTTTGAACTTTGAGTTGGATTTTAGGGTTTCGGGGTCAAACGAAACTTATAAAAAGAAGTCTTGGGCATCATTTCTGGATCTTTGGACGACTATACTGTTATGCTGCCGGATTGGCTCTGGGACTGCTTCGAGGAATGAAGGCCTCCTAGCTTGGGCATCACTTCGTGTTTGGAAGACAACATCTAGTGGTGAATCATTGTACTGTGAGTGCATTTAGTTTTAGCATTGTGTTTGGCTTCTTGCATTGTTAAATCTGTTTTGGGCATTTTAGTGTTTCAGCATTGTAGCATCATTTAATACAGCAGATTGCATGTTTTATTCATATCTTGAAAAATACAAAAATAGTCCTTCTGGGTATCGTTCCATTCTCTTTGTTTGTCAAGGGCAATCATATTCTCCAGTTTATAGATTTTCTAGTGCTTGCATTATTTTTTAAAGTGAAATCGCCTTTCTCAGCAAGGTCGTACCTTTTCAGCCTTCTTGGGATTCGTGCATTAAACATTCGTTGCATTTTGAGTCTGGGTTAAGTTGTTGGGTTGGGCGCCATCATCATATTAGTCTTATGCATTTTAGTTTGGGCAATTTGAGTGAGTTTCAAGGGAGATATGAGCATTTGAATCAATTCATAGGCTGCTGGTTTTTAATTACCAAAATACAGATTTGAGAAAGACAGAAAACAGAAATATTAATTCTTATCTTGGTGTTGATTTGATGTGGCTTCTTGTATTAAGCCGAGAGAGATCTTATTGTTTGTATTGATCAATATTTCCAGCTCTAACCTCTTGACAGGCATCTCATATTAAATTGTAAACTGACCAGTAGTACTGGCAGTTATTCTCAAAGCTTGTTAATTTGAATTTGTAATGCTCACTTTCATTTGAAATTTGTAATAGATAGATCTCCGCCCTATGGTCGCTACTTTCCCATCTTGGGTCAGCAAGCACATTCTGGGTGTCGAGTATTTCCAGTTTCAGCATTTATTTCAAGCATTTAATTCTGTAATCACTCCGTCATATGGTCGCCCCTCACTCCGCCTTGGATTGGGTAGCACATACTTGACGTTGAGTTCCTTTCTTTACTTAGAGTAGAGATCCTCTGACCAATGCTCGCCATCATCGGCGCCATTCTGGTTAGAGTTGCTTTCTTGCACGTTTTGGTTTATTCTCTAACCTTAACGGGTGCTCTGCTTTGTAATTTGTAAAATTGAAAAAACGAAAAAATTTGGCTTGGAATATTTCATATAATGACCTTGACTCTGGGTCTTGCTCTAGAAGTAGAAGGTAACAAAGAGAAATCCTTTGGCGGCTCTGCTACAGGAACTGACTTCCGTGTCCTTCTGCTCTCCAAGAACAACTTGCTCGTCTTGATAACTGATCTGGAAACCTCTTCAATAGAAGTATTATCCTTGGCATACCAATCAGGTGAGCGAAGTGGCTGCCGAGCAACTTGATCCTTGACATATGAATTGAGAAGAACTTCTCCATCATCATCCGACAGACCATCAACATCTTCTGATAAGTAATCAGAGAGCTGACCGATAGTGAGTCTACAATAGTGACGACGACGAACCTCGAATTCATCTTCACAATTAGCCCAGAAATCTTCAAGTGCTGGCGCATGTGCAATCCCTCGCTCTAACCGATTCGCATAATGACCGAGAGGATCATAGGAACGCCTCTCAGTATAAGGCTTGAGTTTGAACCTTTCTATCTCAGTAGACATATGCCTGGCATCTGTTGCTGCATCACATGTAAAAATTCCCAATGTGAATGGAAAATTAGCCACAACCTTTTGACGACTACGAAGAAAGAAATGAACATGCTACATCTGTCTGAGGAACTCCATAAAAATGAGCTTATCTGAAGGGTATCTTGGCAACATAAGGGGCTCTCCAACATAACCATAAACTCGGATGTATGTGAAAGTAGGGAACTGGATAAACCAATCCGCCCAAGTCTCCATCGCTGATTTGGCCTCAGCAGAAATACGAATATGCATCTCGTCATCAAGATCTCTCACGGTTCTCATGGAAAAGTGATCATTTATTGCTCAGATGTCCTGCTCAGACTGAGAAAACTCTAGCTGTGGATAATACTCATGAACACGCTAAACACCGAGAGTGCCATTAGTTTTCAGAAGCCTGTAGCTACCTTGAAATGCAACCAAGTAGACCAAATAGGATATCATATGAAACTCGTGATACTTGAGAAAGTTAGTAATTTGCTGATGTAAGCAATCACTAATCAACATAGCCCAATCAAAACGCTATGTACCATCAAGGATTCTAGTAATCAGGTAAAACATCCATGAACGGAAAGTGTTAGCATCTGATTGACCGGTAACTCGGTTGAGTAAGGTTATCAAAACAGCAACCTCCTCTTTAAATTCACCACGGCCAACCTTCTTAGGCATGTTGGTTTTCTAAACTGTTAGCCATTTCTGAGCAACTTTTCTCTGTGAACGTTGTTGATCAGCATCCCATATCTTCTCACAAGCTTCAAGAACCACACTAAAGTTATCTGAACAAGGAGGAATAGCAAAACATTTCTCTATGTCCTTCGGTTTGAGACTGCAAACAACTCTCTAGTCAGGCCCCAGTCGATGCATGCGTGAAGGCGGTCATAATGCTTGATACAAGCAAGTACGAACTCGAGATCGAAGATAGAAACAGGAATGGATACCGCTGCCAGCAACCCGGAACGCTCAAGATTCCTCATCGAATTGCTGCTAACACCTTCTAAACTGCTCAGATTGACCACTGGATAAACATGATTTAGGTATGTATCTGAAGTCTTGATGAAATTATGTGTAAGGACTGATTTCACCTTGTAATCAATGAGATTGAACTGCATTTTGAAAATGATGACTTTTGTTGTAAATTGAATATGTGAGAACTACGAAAAACTACGGACAAGGCTAAAAATAGCCTTTGGCGGAAGAAAATTTCGAAGTTTTTTGAACATGGAGTTTGTCTTGCAACTGAATTGCAGACAAACCCAGGATGGTTAATTCTCGAAAAGTATGATTCAAGCCCGCATGCAAAGAGATTCTGGAAAAAACCTGAAAAACGAGAATGAAAGAGGCTGGTGATTTCTCAAAAATCTAAGACGTGGGTCTTGTTGCAAACCTGAAATCGAGAACCCAGATGATCAGATTCTGAAAATGTGTTGAATTACTCTGACATGCGAAGAAAGTACCTAAGTGTTGATGCGATTTTTGTGACCTCACCAATCAGCCGAAGAACAAAATAGTTTGGGACTACTTAGTTCTCTCTTGATCAAAGTATTCTGTGCGCTAAGATTGCAAGAAAGTTCGCACGTTCAACTCCAAGGTCCTTAAGTGCGAATAGACCCAGTTTGGTTGATGTGTATTGTTGTGTTCTTACGAGGGGAATTACGCAATTGTTCAGACTTCTTACAGTTAACAGCTTATATGTGATTTAAAGGGGATTCTTGCGTGTATGATTTGACAATATAGCTCGTTTTCCTAAAGCTAATCAGAAATATGCGGAAAGTAAAAGTGTAAAGCCTAAGAAACTTGTACTCTATTCTAAATGCAAGATATGTGGAGCTCCGTTTTAGTAGACTTCAACCAAATTTCACCTAGCCTCATGTCGGACAGCTTCGGCGAAATCAGTGCAATCTTCAAAGGGATAGCAAAGGATGTTCAAATTATGATTTAGCATACATACACCATCACAACGACGCATATAAGCATACAAATCACAATCGAAGTTAGACTCAAATAATCTCCAGTTGACCACGCAAGGCAAACTTATTATCAACAAGTCGCTATTGGTATGGAATGAAAGAAGCTACCTTAACAAAATACCACACATCAAAGTAAACTACTTGCATGAAATTAAGCTACTTGGATACGAAAGGAAGAAGAGACCTTGCTAGCCATTCATGACAAGACGAATTCCACCATCAATGAAAAGATCTATTATCATGAAAAGTATTACACAACAATCTCCACCAAAGTTTTCAAATGGAAAACTTTCTTTCTTCTCCACACTATGCAAAATGTCTACAATACTCTACTCTCTAGCCTCTAGCTCTAATGTCCAATTTCCTCTAATGTCTACTGATCTAATGTCTAATGAGATTACAAATGAGGGGGACTCCCCCTTATATAGCTAGCCAAGTCCCAAAAGACGGCTAGGGTTACAATTAATAGAGTGGCCAGAATCGTGCCACCTCAGCCCTAACCCTAAAAACTGCCAGAATGGGGAGTGGTACATTAAATGAATCAAAGATTCCCACTCACTCCCAAAAATAGTAAAGGTAATAAATGTCCACATTCAGTCTTCTAGAAGATCCTCGTCCAGTAGTGTTCCCACTTGCCTTCTCTCTGACTGCCAACTCCACGAATCTGCGAAGCACGGCCTCAACCTCCTGAACTGAAATCGGTGGAACACAATCTAGCTGGAACTCTAACACCGTGACTGAATGCTCATGCCTCGTACAAGATTTTCTCCAAGAAGCCAAGGAGTCCTGCGTGTTCTGGATCAAAGTGGAGAAAGTAGAAGTATTCTCGAAATCATCTTGTACAAAGGTCCTCACCTCTGAGAAGAAAGGCACCAGCAAACCCCTCAAATTATCAACGTTCACCTCCTCTGGATTCAACCGCCTAGCAAATATGGCCTCAAAGGTATTCTGAACTCCATCTATAATATTGGCCATAGCCTTATGTACCCTAGCTGAATCCGCCTGTGCCGCATCGAAGAAGCCACGTCCCGTGATCGCTGAGGAATACCATCTAGAGAAGTCATATCTGTCATTCTCCTGAATGACACCTCCATCAATCAACAATCGCAATGGAACATGTCTCAACACCTCAAGACGCTGAATAACCTTGCTCTGGTAGATAGAGGCATCGCCCCAAGCGTGATCAATCGCCTCCACCCGTGCCAAAATACTAGAGGCTTGCTGAAAAGAAAAAGCAAGGTCCTCCATAAACTTCTCTGTCTCGGCACGAACTCCCGTGACCCACTTATCTGCCTCCTGTGCCATCTTTCCTAACTCCACCAAGCCACTGATGGACTCTCTGGGTATCTCTGCTGGAGGCTCTATCACTGGTAAATCCTGCCCTCGAGAACGAGACAACTGTTGAACATATCCGATTAAAGCCTTGTGTTCTCTTTTCAACTTCTTATACTTCCCTTCCTTCTTGAATAACCTATCCTTGAGGGAAAAGTAGGAGTTATCACACTCCTCCACAATTTGAGCACCAATGGGGCGTCCCAAATCCAAAGTTGTGACCACATAATTTTCATGCACTGCTTCATTTCGGTCACACTCGACTCGTGGCACAGCTACATGAAGAGTACGGGAACCATCCTCTTCAGTGGAGATCTTCGAAAATTTTCTCGCTTTCTTCTTTTGTGGAGGTGCACTGATCCTGTTTAAGAACTCTTCCATCTCAACTGCTGGATCAATCTCCTCACTGGGGCTTCTTCTCATTCTGTCCTTAAGCCAATCGGACACATCGTACTGTATGTCAAAGGGTTGTTGCTCCTGTGCCTCGACTTCTCTAACCTGCTCAACCTCTACATCATTCTGGTGAGGCTCGTCATCCTCAAGTGGTTGAGTGTCACCTGAAGCAATATCATCATCTTCGTTCATGGCCGCCTCTAACTCCTGCTGAAATTGAGGGTCAGTAATAGTCCCCTCATCATCCTGCTGACCAACCCTAACAGGTGCGTTGACGCTCTGACCAACCGACTCTCTCCGTGGAGGCTGAATATCTTCCTGCACTACTTGCACCTGGTCCAATGCATTCCTCTGATCAGCAAATAAAGAGACCTCCTGTAAGCTTGGAGAACATGTCTCCAATGGTGATGCAACTGTGACTCGTGGAGGCTCTGGCTGAGTGGGCTCTTGTCTAACTATCTCTTTCTTTCTAGATTCTGGACCTCGTGTAATCTGTTTCTTCCTGCCAGTGGTGGGCGTCCTGTGATCTCCCGTCATATTGTAAGTCAAGGCAATTGACCTACCCTTTAACCTGTTTACCCGCCTATCAACCCAGGCTCTAGTGAATGTCAAAACCGGGATAGAAAGTGTATCCAAATCTGCAATCTCAGGCTCTGACCAATCTGGAGGTGGAAGTGGAGTATCCCTAACTGCTGCATAGTCCGGATGGACATTGTCCATATCCTCGTTCACCTGGTCTGGAACTGGAACCACTTCACAATCCCTGATCAAAGTAATAGGCAACCGGGAAAACATCCTTTTCCTTACTTCAATTTCATCAGCTGCATCAGCCCAATAATCCTCAATGGTGGCCTTATGCTTAAACTCCTCCGACAGTACCCATTTGATGTTATGATGTGGGTCATAGTGCTGTCGGCTAGTGTGATATGAGAAATGATAAAACTGAAGCTCACTATCAGCTTCTCTAGCTGCCTGTATCGAAGGACACACCTCATCTGAGTTGCCCATGACAACCGGAAATTCTACCCCTCCCTTCTTCTTCTTCTTTTGGATTTTATCAAAGGCAAGCAGTTGCCTAGATATCTCTAGCATTCAAACTCTATATGTTGGGTATTTAGGCAGCCTATATGGGTAGGAAGAAAAACCTTGCAGCCTTATGTAAGAAAATTTCGGAAACTGAATGAACTAGCACCCATACCTTTCAATCAACTCTTGGGCATCCCTCGAGATTCTGTGATGCAATCGCTCTTGAAGCAGTCTCGTAATATACATGGTGAAGGAATCGTTGACACGCTTGTAGTGAGTTGTGCTCGACAGGTGCAACTGTGGACAAGCATCATGGATCTTGAACTGATGAGAGCCACAACCGACAGGCTCCTTGTAAGAGATCCCCCTGTACTTCGTCATTCGTGCCAACATATAGACAATGTAGGAGCTCATGTAAAACGTTTTCGTCCTTCTAAGGCTCAGGAGCCGCTCATGTAAGTTATCACTGATCATTTCTGCCCAATTGACATAGTCCTTCCCTTCCAGCACGAGATTGATGTAGTAAAACATCCAAGGCTCAAAAATGAAGGACTGTGCACAGCCTCCAACCCTGCTCAGCATCATGATGAGATCACAGTACTCTTGCTTCAAATCATCTGCTATGATCTGCTTGGGCAACTTCGCACGAGAAGGCTTGGGAGTGCTCATCCAATGAGTGTTAATCGTCTTCCTGCACCTCTCAAATGCGGAAGCATACATTCGTTCAGCCCGCTCTCTGGATTTGTAAACCATATTCCTGTGTACAGGGATGCCAAAAGCTTCACCAATGGCTGCTGGAGTAAGATTTGCTAGTACTTGGCCATCTGGTGACATGATTGATCGGTGCTCCTTCTCATAGCAATTGGCGCACTCCATTATCAGCTCCGAACACTGAATAGCTGGTGGGAAACCAGCAACTGCATATAACCCACTTCGAACAATATTGTGCGAAGTGGTCCAAGGTCGATGACTCCCAATTCGCAACATTCTACCTTTGAAGGCCTCCAGGTTGACGGAGCCCAAGTTGGTGTCCGTCAACTTGCCCAACTTTGAAATGAACTTTGATTCCGGCATGAATGTCTTGCTCAGCTTTTTGATCACAGCTTGCCTGGATGCACCATTGTCCTTTCCAGTCGTCCTTGCCTCAACCATCTGCAAACAGTAAACATTCATCAGCAATTTAGTCTATAAAAATAACATAATACATTGCATGGGGGCTGCAGTCGGCTTCAAGAACATTTCCAAGTTGCAAACCTCAACCTCTTCTCTTGAACTTCAACACTTAGAAAAGTTTCTAAGTAAACTTTAGTGACTTCAATCTGCAACAACTCCAATCGGCAATTTTGAACTTTTATAACTTCGTATTTTATATCAGCAATCAGCAATCAACCAATTTGCGCTTTGAAAACTCTCAGCAATTCACCTCAAGGCATCCTCTTTAACTGGCAACTTCAACTTTAGCAATGAATCAAACTTCAGCCACTAGCAAAGTCGTACCTTCTCCAACCAGCAAGTGCGCACTTCTTGACTTCAGCAATTGTACTTCTCAGCAACTCGAGGCGTCCCTCTTTCAACAGCCTCAGCAACTTCAAATTTAAACTTCAGCAAACTTCGAATTCTTCAAGCTTCAACAATTCACTGCAATGCTTCACTTAGAGCAAATTCGCCTTCTTCAACTGTGAAAACAAGTGAGAAACTTCTTCATTTTATAGCTCAAAATCGAATTTTAGAGGGAGCCAATTTTACCCAGTGCATTAAACTTCCACTACTCCACTTCAAGAATTCGAATTTCCCTCTCTGGTATTTCTGACACTTGTCACTCGACGTCAGGAATCTTTGCTCTTCTAGAAACTTGACTTTGACTGGCATCTTTGAATTTACTTTCGAAAAAATTTAATTTAAATCCATCTTTTAATTTACCAGTCAGAGCTTTGTCACTTGAAATTCGAATTTAACTCTTCATCATCTCTGGAAAATTCATCTTCGAAGAATTCGATCAAAATCATCTAGGCAACTCATTTCAAATTCATCATTCAGAGAAATTCACTTTGAAAAGTCGTTTATTCAAATTTGCCTTAGAAAATTTAAAATTCTCCCTTAGGAAAATTCACAATTTGAGCACTGATTAAATTCTTCACTGAAAAAGTGTCGGCGAAGTGCGGAAGACTTGGAAATCCATCTATCATCGCGAACGTCCAGTACCCAGAAGAAAATTTTCTCCAGAACGCTTTGAATCCATGGGTACCCAATGAACGGGTTCATTTAATTTTTGAATTTTAAACCTTAGAAAAAATATTATTTTCACCATTTTGAATTCATTCTTCGCCTGTGATCATCCTGTGTTGCTCCAACTTGAAGAAATTTGAATTCATCTTGCATTACCATTCATCCCCTGACTTCATCTCTGAGAAAATTTGCTCGTGCTTCGAAAAATTTCACCACCATGAGCTCTAGGCGTATTTTCTAAGGGAGAAAATATTTGCCTTAAAAAATATTTTAAATCATCTTGCACTCTGAGAATTTGCCTTAGAAAATTTTATTCGTTTGCCAGTGAGGAAAAACATCAACTTCCCTTAGAAAAATTTTCACGAGGACATCCAGCACATTTTATTTCTCACTCACTTCATACTTGAAAGGCAATTTATTTGAAGTCCCAACGCCCTGGCGATATTTTTTTTTATTTATTGTCATTCAAAGTTCTAGGCACATTTTATATCTGAAGGAAGATATTCATCTTGAAAATTTTTCATCACCTAGCAAGTTGCTTTACTTCACATTTTATTTCGTCCCTCTAGGCGCATAACATACTTGGCATTTGGAGAATAATATTACCACGCCTTGCAATTTAATTCCACCCTTTGGCAATATTTTCCAACACATTTCACCCTGGGCGCATACCACTTGAAGAGGGGATTTAAAAATCATGCCTTACCACATATCACTTCACCACCTTAGGCGATAGGAAAACATCTTCAACACCTTCCACTCTGGGCGCATTTAGCACTTGATGAAGGAAAACGCCTAGCACTTACCACCTTTTACCATGCTTTGAAGTATCTCTTACCTCATTTACCACCCCCAGTCACTTTTTACACCTCAATGTGGGCGCATTTGGACATGCAAGAGGTGTAACGGCCCAATTCTGCGTAAATTAAAAACTTTCCAATTCTCACTTAAAACATGTAAAAGTAACATATAACAAAGATATTACAATAAAATTCCTTCCTTTCTTTATTGACAAACACGTACAAGTTACAATTTGTTTCATTGCAAATATAAATCAGAGTTAAAAGTAATACAGCTACATACATAGCTCGTAAGCTTTTGCACAAATAGAAGTAAGAAGGTCCAGGAGTCCGTCCTTTCAAATCTTGGTACATCGGCCGCTCGCTGTGGAGGAGAAACATCACTCGGGCGCTTTTCCGCCAACCACGGATTTATAATGCGGTCCCCCGCACGATCATTTTGCAATGAACGGCCCTCCCTTCGAAGAAGAGATTGGTGGGGTATCCTTTAACGATTACCAACTGAGCATAGTGCTGTGTCCTACTCAACTAGAACCTTGCTATTTCACAATCCCGATCTAGTACTCGGATCACAATGAACTGACAGTGTAGTCTCAACTATCTCACATCTATGTGGATGTCGTACCTTTCACTACTTTGGCCAAAGTATTCTCATTCAGTACTTCGAATGAAGGTCATCTATCATAAACACTACTCAGGGCCGATTTGACTTGAGGCTTTCTTATTCTACGCATAGGTTTTGTCCTTCAATGGATGAAACTGTCATCCCAAACATCCTACAATCATACTAACTTAATGGAGATGAACAGTCTACAAGTGTCTTTATATTATTCCTCCCATCCAGGAAATCTTTGTTCTAGGAGTACTTAGCTTACTCAGTTATCTAATAACCTAAGCTAAAAGACCATACTTGACTAGACCTTCATTTCGATCCTAGTAGTAAATAAGTATATCTACGTATTCTCCATATAGAGATCATACAAAGTTTGCAAAAACAATCAATTGCATATAAAAACCCTTTTCTATATAATGCAGGTTAAATAAAGCTACCTTTTAGCTCTTAAATCATTTGATTCTCTTTTCATTATCCCCTTAATTTAAAGTTCTTATACATTTACCTTTAAATGGAATGTACAAAGAAAGTTTTCTCAATCCATTCTTAAATAGCTTTGAACTATTTGAAATTTCAAACACACAATAAAGGGAATGCAACCTTTCAACAAAATTACAAAGAAATAGAAAGTCATGCCTGTTATTCAAAGAGTACGGTGAACTCCAAGATTACTCTTTCACAATGGCACAATGGCACTCCAAGATCACTCTTTCACAATGGCACTCCACTATAGAAGATTTGCCCAGCAATGACTCTTAATTCCCACAAAGTATCAAAGACTGTAATGCTGCAATTGCTTGTCAAATACTGTCCAAGTTCTCTATATCTTGCTCACTCAGTACTTAAAAAAAAATGTAGTAATAAGATAAATGTCTCAGCTCAGAAAAACGGAATTCTAAACTCAATGGCTTGCTAATCACAAAACTTCCTTAAACTGCTCCCTCAAAGAATGGTTGGGCGTCAATATATAGGGCCCGAAATGCAACAGATTCCAGCAATGGAGGCATGTGGATTGACATCTATGTGCTCAGAATTAGTCAAAATGATAGATGGCGGATTCTTAAACCCTTAGTCATCAAATTGAAGGTGATTCGACTTTTTTTTTTCAAGCCAGCAAATGAAGAATTTTTTGACTCTCACATGGCGGATTGACAGCTCAAGGCGTTTTCCAGATTTTAGGTTATTTTTGTTGCAATAATTCAGGAAGTTCGTTTCAGATGAAAGGGTCAAGGTTATGATGCTCCCACATCACCATTTCGGGCCAAGAGGTTAGCATTCGACCATTTCTCAGTGACCAGTTCTTTGCCCTGCGTTTCTGACACGTTTTTCTTCATACGCGCGACTTTCCCAGGCAGTTTTTATGCGTTTTTCAGAGAAAAACGTGTTTTCTGCCTTTTAAATGTTTATAGAAAAATAAATTCGATTCCTCTTGTTTTTTTAAAAATCTCAAACAATGAAATCTTCGATTATTTTCCATTCGAAATTGCTTCTCATAGATTAATATGTTTCAAATAAAGCTTTAAATAAAATCGTTATAAAGCTTTGGTTCGATATTCATTTCTATTTAAAAATTTCCTTCTACTATATATTGCGCATTATTTATCCTTTTTGAAATAAAGCTCAATGCATTATTTATTTATATATTTAACTCATTAAATATATATATTTATATATTTAACTCTATTCAAAGGATATATAATATATATATATTTAATTTTATTGTATTTAATATATTTATAATATAGTTTTAATCTACATCATATATATCTATGTATATATCAAGTTTAAAATAAACTTATATACATAAATGTATATCCTGTAAAAAAAACTATATATTATATATAATACTAAATATATAATTATATTTAATAATATACAAATATACCCGCATTCATTTTTATTTTTCAAAGTACGTATACTGCGAGCCAGTCAGCATACTTTCATTATACGTACCCATGTATATGTGTATATAGGTGTATTATTAAATTCAAAGGCTAAGATTAAACATTATTAATTTCACCATAAACACTAGGTAGAGTGTGTACATATATATATATATATATATATATATATATATATATATATATATATATATATATATATATATATATATATATATATATATATACCTGTGTATACGTATGTATGCGTACATACATGTCGACACATGTGTACGAGCATATCCGTCTACTTGACATACACATGTATTGATATGTTTGTACATATAAATACGTGTTCACAGTGTATAGATGTGTGTGCGTTCTCAATCAATCACTAACACAATTTTTCACATCATTCATACTTGGGTCATGGTATAGCAAGTCTGACGTTTAAACAATTACATCCCCTAAAGCATAAAGAAGTGAATTTAGAATCCTTATGGTCAATAAACAAGCCTACGGATGACTTACCGTTATCTCGACAAACAGACTTGGCTTACTCAATCTATAGTATGTGTGTGTATGCTCAATTTGGTATTCGTTACTGTTTACCCGACCAAGTTCCTCCCCGAATGATCTCTCCTCTGTCCGAAGGAACAGTCTTCGTACCTGCACATCATGACATGACATCGGCAGTCATATGCTCATAACAAGGTAAAAACATCTCACAAGTTAGAATACTATTATTCCATAATTGTATGCAACATTTAATCAAGACTAAATCATTTAGAAGTAACAATCAAATGAAACCATCATTTAAACAGGACTCATTCATTTAATAACAAGATCAACCATGTTTTATTCATCATCAAGATTCAAACGTTACAATCAATTGCCCTATACAATAGTAGCTATAATATCGGGATGTAACAAGAGGGATGACCTTTCAACTTCACTTTTTTGTCTTCACTTGAGCTTGTTTGGGCGCATTTCACCCCTTGAGGAGGACGAATTTCCTTGACCTTGTTGACTCCCTTTTACCTTGAGCGCATTTTAGACTTGATGAAGGACGAAACTTGTTGACTTGTTGACTTTTATTCATCCTTGGGCGCATTTTAGCCTAGCTGGTGGATGGGCGCATTTTGGCTCTTTGACTTGTTGACTCCCTTGTCCTTTGGGCGCATTTTGATGCATGAGAAGGATAAGAACTTTGACTTTGCTTTGACTTATTTCATCTTGGGCGCATTTCAGCCCCTGAGGAGGATGGGCGCATGTGGAGGGGGGTGGTGGATATCCAGACTTAGAAATTTTTTCAACCTCCCTGATCTTTTCTTGGGTGCATTTTGACATGCCTTCAGGATAGAAATTGTTGACTTTCTTTGACCACTTGTGCCTTGGGCGCATTTAGCCCCTGGTGAAGGATGAACTTCATACTTAAGATTTTCCTGCCTCCTCATCAACTGGGCGCATTTTGCCATGTCAACTGGATGAAGTTCCAGACTTAGAATTTTTTCATCGTTTTTCGCCAATATCCCATGCCCTGCTATTTATAGTAAGTCCTCTCAATTTTGCACCTCTGAAGCTCGAAACGGCTTGAAATTTTGCACACTGCATCCTCATCACCTCGTTGTTCTGCTGACACTGCCATTTTTAGTCACCCTGCTATTTTTAGCATGTTTCTGAGGGTGGTTTACTATAAATAGTAAACTCTCGTTTCTGATAGCTCCAATGCTCCGATTGACTTGAAATTTGAATGAGGCGATCCTCACCACGTGACTTGTCCGTCGACATCAATGCATGCAATTGATTTACTATTTTTAGCCAGTTTCCAAATTGACTTACTATAAATAGTAAGTGCTCCGTTTGACTTGAAATTTCACCAACAGATAGCTTGAAGGATGCTGATCGCGGTGGTTTACACCGGTTTTCGAAAATTTTGACTTTTTACCCTTCTTTTCAGGCCCCGAAGTTGGAAACCCTAATTTGTTCTGCATGCGTATCAAATGATCTCTATTTGTCTTCGTTTCTGCTGCATTGCGATCAGCTCGTGATTCTGAACTGCTGGGAAGCGGCTGCCGGGATGTACCTGCTAAAAATAGCAAGTTCCTTACTGAGTGAGTATCTACGTTTGCACGTCACACCATCGCGAAGCTCTCGAAAAACCCATCAGGAATCATCCGACATGTAAAAGAAACCCTGACATGCAAACCCTAAAAATAACCCCGGAAGACTGAATTCTGCAAGTGGTCGTCTCGTCTTGCATGTTATATCATTGCGAAGGTCTCGAAAAACTCTGCATCTGAACCCTGGAATTTGTGCCGGAAGCCAGACTACTAAAAATAGTAAGTTGTCTGTTTTCGCTCAAATTTTGCACGCGAGTGGTCTGATATGCTCTGAATGCCGTGTGACTGTCGGAACTTCGAAAATGCTGACGAACTGCCCTGAATTTCACACTTACTAAAAATAGTAAGTACCTCAGAATCTAATGAAATTTTGCTGAAAGCCTGCTGGGAGCACACTAACAACAATGTTAAGTTCAATTTTCAATTTATCAACTTTATTCAACCTTGGATTGACCAGAAACGATGAAACCCTAATTTTCAGACTTGGCCAATTTCACATTTAAACTCACTGACGGGCGCAACCCCTCAAAAGGCGGACATCAGAAAAGAGACAGAGCGAGAGAGAGAGAGAAAAACCCAAGCCAAAAGACCGGAATGGAGCAAAAATTAGGGGGTCCCCATCTTGAATGGGGCGATGTGTGAAAAGGTCACAACACTAAGGTGAGAAATAGAAGAAATAAGACAGAAGATAGAAAGTTTTGCTTGTCTACTTCTGAAAAATCTGCCAATCTCTTCTCTGGAACTTGATGAAACCTGCATGCAAAGTGAAAATAAAGTCAAGAATCGCCTTCCTCTAAACAATCTGAACTCGTTGCTTCGAAGAACGCTGAATTCGGACACCTGTAGCACCTTTAGCTTGCTGGTTGCTCAAGAAGAAAATGAACTTCAGAGCAAAAGATGATGAAATAATGGACGCCATTGCTGAAATATATAGACTTTCATTTATGAAATTCGCATTAGGTAAGGAATTCATGAAAAATGGCGCTTGGCTTCTAATTGGACCCCATTTTAGTTAACTGGAACTCAAACAGGCTAAATAAATGGTCATGCATTAGGGTTTGCCTTTCAAGTCTTCAGTTAACAAAACCATGCGACTTTAGCTTCAGTTAGCAATCTTTGTTAAGTTCGCCATCTTCAAACTTGCTTTGGATTCATCAAATTTGACCTAAGGCGACCCTTTTGATAACTTCAGTTGACACTCTTGATTGAGATGAGGAATTTGCCATCTTCATGCAATAAACATTTCTAAAAATAGCGACCCTTTTCAATCTTCAGTTGGCCTTCAAGAAGTGCGCCAACTTCACTCTTATGCTTCAATTTAATTCTAAAAATAACAACCCTTTCGAAACTAAAGTTGCCATTCCTTGAAAAGTGCGTAGCTTCAAAAAACTATGCTTCATCATTTTAAACCTAAATATGGCGACCCTTTTCTTGACTAAAGTTAACAACTTCATGCGCCATACTTCACAAATCTAATGCTTCACCATTTAAGTCGTCCCTTTTGAACTTCAGTTGACACTTAAATGAAGCGCCATACTTCACTAAAACTTCACAATTGCAACCAAATTCGCCATGCATGTGAACTTCAGTTGACATTCACTGATAATCTTCAGTTAAGCGGACATGCAATCCAGTTAACTCAACATGCAAAGTAGTTAACTGAACATGCAAACTAGTTAACTCGACATCCGAACTAAAAGATCACTCAACATGCCAATATACGAACTGAAGATGACAACCCAGAAAACGTTTAGTCTAACTGCAGTCAGAACTCTAGTTAAGGCGTCCATTCAACTCACTTTCGAAAATTCAACTTTGAACTCTCAAGCGAATTCCAGACTTAGCCAAATTTCATGAAAATTTAAGCTAAAACTTCTGCCGAGACCTCTGTTCATTCCCTGACACTGGTTGACTGACTTCTCCGATTGGCTGGCTGACAGGTGCATTGCAGAGCTAAGTAAAAACTGATCAAAAGGTATCTTGAGACTACATGTCACAAAACTGACATCTGAAGGCTCAAAAATCCAAGTGCCTTTTCCAAAAGCTACGCTTTTTCTCAGACTTAGTCAAATTTTGACTTCTGCATTTCAAACGAAGGGAAAAATAAATCCTTCATAACTTCTGATTTAGCAACTTTCAGGACTGGATCTCAGGTTCATCGCGAAGCTGACTTCATTCTACACGACAACTACAAAGGCACATTTCCCCAGAAAACATCATCTGAGGGGTGAAAAACAAGGGCGCCCTTTTCAAAAGTTGCTCTTTTCATTCCAAACTTAGCCATTTTTGGAAACGACAAAAATAATATAAAAACCTCGACTGCAAGTTGTTGAGTCATCCTCTGATCTGACGGAGACAGGCAACGGAAAGCTGAATGTAACACGGACACATTGAGCGTCTAAAATCATCAGAAAGAAAGCATTAAAGGCTTGAAAAGCTTAGGCGCCTTTCTCAAAATGTGCTCTTTTGCTTTTTCTCTGATATTTTGACTAAGATTTGACCCCACGTTTGACTTCAAGTTCAGGGACTTCAGCAACTCAGATTCACCCACTAACGGATGCGTCGCGAAGCTCGAACAAATGTGAGACAAACATCTTGGGTGGCATTTAGCCAAAAACCTACATTTGGCACCTCAAAAAGATGGGCGCCTTTTTTGAAAAGCTACGCTTTTCTCCAGTGTTAGCCAATTCTCGCTTACGCCTCGTTCTGCGCCGTATCTCCCGTAACTTGCTCAAAACAGGTTCGTTTGAAAGGCTTGATAGCTCACTGCGAAGCTGACGTGATGCCGAACAAATGTCTGCTGGAGGTGACAAACCCTAAAAACAGGATCTAAGCCCCTAAAAGATAGGGCGCCTATTTGAGAATGTGCTCCCCTCTCGAGAGATAGAAAATTTTGATGATTTTCGTTCAAATTTGCATTTTCATTAAATCTCTTCAGTAACAGACTGACATGACACTGACACCAACTCCATATTTGAAAACCCCAAAAACGACCTTCTGACATCACTTTAACAAGAATAAGACTCAATTAAGCAAAATGCCTTAGTGAAGCAAAAATTTTGGTTTTGGGTACAACAAAGTGCAAATGAAAAATCTAAAAAATACAACACTCCTACATGCTAGTGAAACTTAAAAGCTAAGAGAGATTATTATTGATAGCTTGAGAGAAAAAGGCCTAAAGAAGCTCTACTGCATGTATTAACTACTAAAATATTATTCTATTGTGATGTTTGCAAAAGAAAAAGAACTAAAAAACACACGAACAAATCATTTTTCCTTAATTTTGAATTTATTGAGGGATCCTTGTCTACATAAAAACCATTACAACTAGCATCAGACTAATGTACTTTAAGCATTGCATTTCACACCTTTTATCTTGATTATAATGGAAGAATTGATCAAAAACAGGATTTAATTTTTTTCCAATAAATCTTTGATACCAACCAGTAAATGCTCAATCCTGATGGCACAGAAAGAGAGAAATAACCAATCATAAGAGGAAGAAACTTTAGTAAGATTTGTGTGTTCTTTTGACTTGGGTCATCAGCCTGCAACATTACCCAAGATAGAATCACATTAAACTTAATGGTGACATTGCATATTGGCTATTTAGTCAATAACAGACCATGCCGGGAATCCCCTTGGCTAAAATCACTTTCTTGGCATTATTTATGATCGCAGTTGATATTTATCAAAACAGTATCTAGTGTTGACAATACGCACCTGAGGTGTCTGCATGATCTGCATTGATACATACTGAGAAAGAACAAGCACAACTGGCAAAACAAGATAAGCAAATGTATCTGACCAACCCAAAGGTGGATGACCATCCTGCAAGGACAAAATGAAATCTCTGAATCAGAGGAAAAATTCATTAAATATTTCCCACTTTACTTTGTGCATAGATTACCCACACATAAAAGCAATCAACTGTTTTGGTTCCTTGAGCTTTTTTCATTGTGACACTAGGGCAAGATTTGGAAGACTTCACATTAGGTGAATCGCATACAATATTGAAAAATATGTGACCAAGTAACTTTTTGAAATGGGTATAGTCAATAGTTATGTCAATAATTATTAATATCTTATTGCTTTTCAGCATTCTCGGAACTTCAAGGTAAAAAACCATATAAAAAGATTCAAATATGAAATCCCACAACACTAAGAGAAAGTTAAAATAGGAAATTGAAACAAACAATATATCAAAAACCGATTAGACTATCTAAACAATCACAATATCCTAGAGCTGTATATCTAGTGAAATTGAAGACAAACTCTGTCAGAACCTGATTGTTGGGCGTCTCAAGGTAGGGACTGTAATATTGACTGGTGGCTAATCAACATAACTTACTATTGATGAGGTTTGCAAATAATAGTTATGGGCCATGTACCCTCCTGCTTTAATGAATATTCTAGCTTAGTGCAGTTTACCTATACTAAGATTGTAAGAGAAAATCAAAAAAAAAAAACTAAAACTACTCTATCTAAGTGTAGAGAAATAAAATAAAAGAACAAGAAAACTATAGGAGCAGAGAACACAGATAGACATTGAAACAGAATGATTTTCAAAATATTGAAGAACATTTTCAGCTTCTACAATAAAATAACAGTTCACAGCAAAAAAGGCATGAGTCCAAATTTACTACAATCCTCTGCAAATTTAAATTCAGAGTTATTACTTCATCTTTAAGCAAAACCAATCCACAAATAGATTAAATTAGCAGTTACAGATATTAACTCTTCGGTAAACATCCACAAATAGCAAAGAGCTCAAATGCATAGGAAAATCAGAGAATTATACAGTGAATAAATTTGAACAAATTTTCTTACTACTTCACAATGAATAAGTAACAGCATAAGCCTAATCTGCATTGACTAGCAAAGTTAAGAAACATTGAGCCATTATTATCTGCCCAAAAATAATTTGAAGACAAAAATAGAGGCCTGCTTTTATTCCATGCTTATTGTGTCTCTTTTCCATAGTTCAAAAAATCAAACTTCGCAAAAACTCAACATGCCTGAATTTGACTTGGAAAAGGGACTTGACAAAAACTTGGTAAAATTCCGAACATTAAGAAACGCATAAATGTGTAAAATAAACACGCATGAAACAGAATTTAGAGAACTCATAAGTAGTTTCTCTTTATATATAGATCAAAAAATAAGTTCAATTATCATTATGATTATAACTTACAAATCTGTATTAATATTTTAAAAATATCTTTAAGAGAAAAATGTTTTAGAAAAGCAAATGCTTGGAGAATATTTAACTTACAATAACGAGAAAATATTTGGTTAGAAAATTGTATAATCTCGACAAAACTTGATAGATGATTAAGAATCTTAACCAATTCAAAGAAAGTTACTGATTTTGAAGGGCAAAGTAATGGGACCACATTCATATCATGGTCCAATGCCATTAGGAGATACAGTTATTCAGCACTCCTAATATTCACCGCTAAGTTCTAATTGTGGATGAAATAATCTCAGTAGTTACTTCAAGGTTGCCCTATCTCAGCTAACAACAATGTTTTACCAAATATTAAAGCCTCATGAAAGCATAGAAATATCGAGAATCTAAATTCATGACATATATGATATAAGCAAAGACAAGATCAGAAAGAGACATACAAATTGAATGAGAACAAGAATATGATAAGATGAGAAACTCCCCATCTGATAAATCATGATTGTAACATTTCTCATCTGGATTGGATAGTTGAATATAATTACAATTTACAATTGATTCCTAATACTCACACACATAAATATGTGGCCCAGATATGTAAAGGAAAAGGAAATTTCAGGAGCTTTTTTATGGAATTGATATAAGGAAAGGTTACCAAAGGGTATTTAAGACCATACCCTGGTGCATTAAATGTTTTGAGTTTTTCCCGGTGATTAATCATTCTAGTGCAAGCTTCTTGGTCCACCAAGTTCAGATATATAGATCTCAACGTATTAAGCCCAGTTTCTGGACGCATCATCAGGAGAGAGATAATATTATACATTGTTACTTATACTCTTAGGAACAATTTATATCTATGTCAAATTCTGACAGCTAAATCTAATCCTCACCATGTAATACTTCTACATAGACAGTGTACACTATAACAAAACATTTGCAATGGCAAATCTCAATCACAGTGACCAAGAAAAATTGGCTTCAACATTACCCTCATGTAGTTTTGACCAAAGCTTTAACATCAACACAAAACAGGAGGTTACCTTGATTGGATTGTATTTTTCCTTTACCTAACTTTTTTAAATAGCTATGAAATTTGAAAGGCAACATTTAATAATTCGATTATTACATCCATAACTTGCATGATTGAGTTGTAATATTTCTGACTTGATGATGGTATGTTTCTTAGCCACATGACAATAAGCAGAAGAGACGAGATATTATACTCATTGAAACAACATACTGGGCCTTACTAATATCTATAAAACTACATTACACCAGACTTCGATCCTGCAACTATATTAAGCAATCTCATTACCACAAATGGGAAAAGCCATGAAATGGCAGTTCCATTTTGTCGAGCAGCAATTGTAGTCGGTCCAGCCAAAGAGGGAATCCAAAAGAAACCTTCAGTCAAAAGACCCTTCAAACAAATAAGATTAGAAACGGGGTAAGAAAGTATGAATAACTAAGATCACAAGATTGTATTGAAAGCTGAAAGTAAGATTTGGCATTGAATATAAGAAACCATGTCAAGAAGACAAAACCCTTGTGGGTTTTGCTGAAAAAATCTACATTACTACCTCATTGGCCACATTGGAGAGAGCCTGATATAGTCCAATCCAAACAGGCATTGTAGCAAGCGTGGGAAGACATCCTGTTGATATATCGAAATGGAAAGAAAGCAAGTTTTTGTTAGATAAAATTTTGAAAATAAAATCAGAGACATACCATAGGTGAATGAGAAATCTTTTTAGTTGCTAAAATGTTACAAACTTCTCAACATTTTTCATCTTTGCAAGGCCAGTCACACTTTTATACTATGAATTCTTATCATTAATAAAATTCTTACTTCAAATCACAAGCCTACTATAGAAAAGTCGGGGGATATTCTGTATCTTAAAATCACTGAATATTTAACCATAGAGACGGGGACAAATAGAGTGAATTCCCAATCAGAACTACATAAAAATGGAATACAACCCAGATATTTTAAGCATTGCAACTGGAAATAAACCACAGAAAAACAATAAAGATCAGTGTCTGTTGGACTTGAGATGAATTTCTGCAATGGTGAAGTATATAAGAGAATTTTTAACCTATTTAGACCATTGAGTAATGCCTTTTCTAGTAAATATTCCCTGCCTGTTGTATGTGTTGGGGGAGTGGGTGAGGGGAGGCATCAGTGATCATCACAGAAAATTTTGTCATCATTCCGGGTTGAGAGAGAGTTATCCAGCTCTCTTTAATGAATCAAACTTAGGCCAATGCATTTGTAAGTTAGCCAATCACAACCAACAGGAGCCACAACCAATGACTTTAAACCTGAGCTACGTGGAAGCTCTCAATGGACTAATGCTTTGAAGGGGAGTTGGTCATGGCTGGTTTTAAGAAAGAAAAAAAAATCTACAAGTTACCTTACAATCTGAGTGATGCTAAAATGGATGATGTGTGGACTAATTTCAAAACCATTGGAAAAGAACTTCTTCAGAATTTCTAAACAATATTTCTGATGCCATACCTTCTTGGTCAAGTAAAGGATAAGACTACGAGGACATTTACTAGTCACAACATTGCAACACTAACAATCTCTTTCACAACATGAATGAAGCTATGTTAATGTCAGATATTAACTCAAATGATTCTCAGTATGACCTCATGAATTATTTATAGAATAAGCAATGCTTTCTTAAATATATGGACAGTGCGATCTTTCAAGCCTGACAGTGCGATTTTTCAAGCCCTATAGTCTCACTAATACTTTCTGCAGTTTTCATGAAGCTGGTGAGTAATCTCTATGTAAATTTTGACATGGTTACACACCGCAAGAGGACAAAGTCTTGCCTGTAATTTAAACCAAAATAGAAAATTTTAAGAGAATAACATAGCAATAAAAGGAAAAAAGTTCAATTTAAGGAAGATTTTAGAAGCCCTTATAGTAAGAGGTATAGAATGCTTACGTGTTAAGTTTGATTTCTTGGACGAGAAAATAGAATATCTAAAGGAAACAGTTTTTGGTTGAAGAAAAACTAGTGACTTTACCAAAATTGTGAATGACAATTAATCACAAGGATCCCAAAAACACAAAGTGAGACAAAATTAGAAGAAAAATGGTGACAGACTGGGGATGTCTAATAAAATCCAAAACAATCACATCCCAAATTGGCATGACTGCCACTATCAAAGGTAAGTTTATTATACAGCTTTGTGACAATTGGAATAACATTTGAGGCAAGATATAGCAGACTAAAACATGCAATGAAGAATGTAATGCACTTTCAAAAGGATTGGAGATCCATCTATTCTAGAAGTCATAATGTATAGAGACAGTCAATTAAAGTAATCAAAAATTTCTGAGAAATGAGGGAGCTGTGTATCATGTTCCCTTTTTGAAAATAGTGTGATGGAGAAGACCTCAAACGTATTTTCATTTCCTGTAGGCTAAAGGGCAAAGCAAAGGAAATAAATTTTAATATTATTTTAAGTTGGGCCTTGCAATTTTTAATTTAAGGGGCAACTTAAGTAATATTATTAAAAAAAAATTTAAAAAAAGTGTTTTTGAACACATTAAAATGGAAAGTATTTTTTAAATACTAAAAATAAAATAAAATAAAAAGTATTTTTAAATACTAATTGGAGGGAAACTTAATCATGGGTCCAAATTGGAAAAGTGTCACATTCCGTTTAATTTGCCTAGTTCAAATACTTAATTAATGTATTAATTGTTTAATAGAAAAATAGAAAACAATTAGGAAAGACAGTTTGATTATGTTAAGTATCTTTTGAAATGTAAATAGGAATGATTCTAAGATTAACAACAGTATCAAACTATGACAGGATTACTAATTTTGATAAATCAAAGAATGATCATGATGATGACTAATTATATGTTTTGTTTCCATAAGTGTGATAGAAACTATTGACACTCTCTCAAGTTGGAGAGAGTATCATTAGGGAGAAGGTTCTAGCAATTGAAGTAAACCTGTCATGATGGAATCAACACACACACACTCACTTAGACTCATGTAGTTTAGGTTGCATATCTGTGAATAAAATTAGGAATTACAAGTTTCATATATTTGAAATAATTGCATAAATGAAGAGTACACATTTATTTAAATGCCAGTGAGAAGGTGCAAGCCGTGTGGCACCTTTCTATTTGAGAAGGCTAAAAGTCTGGCAGCCAAACTAAGTTCAATTAGTTTTACTTTGGAGACCATGCACACACCATTGGATTCTTTGCTTAGTCTTTGCTCTTCATCAAATCAAGCTTTGAGTTGTGGGCTTTTTAGTTTTATCACATGCACTTTTACTTTTAAATTGGCATTGACTGCTAGGGGCTGCTTGCATTTCACTTAAGTTATTGGGAACCAGTTGTCGGATTAAGTCCTTTGCAGTGGCTACTCAATGTAGCTAGTCTATCTTGACTACTTGTGGACTATTGGCTCCTTTAGAATGGATATATTAGTTTTCAAGTCTGGCCTTCAAAGATCTTACATCAAAAGGTTATATCAATCATATAAGGTGTTGTTCCAACATTTTGGAAGGTTACATCAGTCATATAAGGTACCAATCATCAAAAGGTTACACATTCACATAGGGTATTGTTCCAACATTTTGGAAAGTTACATCAGTCATATAAGGTGTTGTACTTGTCATCAGAAGGTTATACCAGTCAATAAGGTGCTGCTCCAGCATTCTGAAAGGTTACAACTTACATCAATCATATCAAATGTTGTCCTAGTTAACAAAAGGTTATATCAGACATTAATAGTGTTTTACTTGGCTTTGAGAGTATTATTAAATCATTTGAATCACCTTATCAGTGGCCATATTGCACAACATCCATCATTGTTCACTTGTGAGTTAATTTGGGAAAATGGTAATTCTGAAAATTCATTTTTCAACTTGCATATTAGCATTGTCATTTTTCACCTACCTTGTAATCAAATGAGATCAATGTTGTTGTTGTTGTTGTTGTCATATTGATTTTTAATCAGATTTGAGTGTGGTTTAAAGTTATTTAAGGTATTTTGTGAATTTTCCAACTTGGTAGTTGCAATCAGCATTTGTATTACAAGTTTTAATTGCTGTTCTAGTGGTATGTGTTCTAGAAAAAAAAAATACCGAAAAACAACAAAAATTATAAAAACAGGACATTATACTGTGTGACAGAAAAAAAAGCAATAGTTTTTTATTTAAAATTTGAGAAAATGAAAGCGAGGATGTGCAAACAAAGTGCAAGCACACAGACAGAAAGCGGCAAGGGCAAGCAGAAGGTACACGATGACAGGAGGCGGCTTAAATCGGCGGCCAATGCTCAAGGTATTGTCAAAGAACGGCTTGTTTTAGGTAAGAATGGTTGCAATACTACGAATGGGGCTGGGTGGCATCAGTATGCCCTCCGTTTGGGCTCCTCCCTGGAGCGTTCTAGTCCCCCCATGAAAACCCTAGATTTTGATCCTCTTGGGAAATCAAATGCGGTGCCTGTTGCTGCTTCTACCCCTCCGGCCTTGGATCCTTTTGAGCTGGCTACATGTAAAAACAAATCAAATCCATTCCATGTTTTCTCTGCTTTCTGTTTAGAGCAGATTAGGCGCTCCAAACCTTGCTCACCTTCCCTCAAATCATTGAATGTTCCGCCTTCTTCTCCCAATTTTGAACCTATGTCTCAGCCCAAGGATCCTTCCTTTTCCCTTGGGGACGCTGAGGTTGTCTTCTTTGAAGAACCTAAGGATCTTCACATCTCTGATATCTGGATTGATGAGATTGCCCAAGATATTGGCAAACGGTCATTGGTTCTGCAATGTTTGTGTAGGCGTCCATCGGTGGACTCGATCTTAGATTGGATCAAAGCTAACTAGAGCGACCTTTCAACTCCATCGATTGAATCTTTAGATTTTGGTTTCTTTCTCTATGGTCCCCTTTCTTTGATCCGACTTCTTCAAAAATCACTTTTGTTCCGGTTTGGATCAGGGTCTATAATTTTCCACTGGTTTTGCGAAATAAGGATTCAATTCACGAGATGATTAATCAACTTGGTTCCTTCGTCAAGCTTGATTCTAAAGGGGCTTCTTCTATTCGCAAGTTTTATAGGGTTTGTGCTATGATTGACATTTCTAAACCCATCCCTCACTCTATCAGTGTTTAGTCTTCTCATGGAATTTGGACTCAATATTTAAATTTTGAAGGGTTGCCCTTTCGGTGTTTTCGCTACAACAAGCTAGGACATAAAATTGAGGCCTCCTCCTTTCAACTGCTGCCAAGTCTCAAGTTTGTTAGCCTTAAAAAGCGGGCAAGGAAGGATGGCTCCAGATGCTGATTTTATTTGGCGTAATCATGGTAAGTTTCAAGACTCTCAACCAGCTTTTGGGCAGAACTGTTGTGACCTTTTCACACATCGCCCCATTCAAATGGGGACCCCTAATTTTTGCTCCATTCTGGTCTTTTGGCTTTGGTTTTTGTCTCTCTCTCTCTCTCTGTCTCTTTTCTATGGTCTGCCTTTCCGAGGATGTCTCTGCCATTGAGCTTAAACGTGAATTTTGGCCAAGTCTGAAAATTAGGGTTTTAAACTTCCTTGCCAATTTGAGATCAAATGAAGTGAATAAATTGAAAACAGAGCTCAACGTTGTTGTCAGTATGCTTCCAGCAGACTCTCAGCAAATTTTGATCAGATTCCAGCAACTTACTATTTTTAGTAAGTGTGCGATTACAAGCAATCTTTCAGCATTTTTGAAATTCCGACAGTCACACTACATTCAGAACACATCAAGCTGCTCGTGTGCAAAATTTGAGCTAAAACTGACAACTTTCTATTTTTAGCAGTTCAGCTTCCGGGGCAAATTTCAGGGCTTAAATGCAGAGTTTTTCAACGCATGTCTGGAGATTCCTTTTGGATTTTCAGAGACCTTTGCGACAGTATAACATGCAAAATGAGATGACAACTTTCAGAGTCCAGCCTTCAGAGGCTATTTTGAGGGTTTGCATGTCAGGGTTTTCTTTGCATGTCTGCATATTCCTTATGAGTTTTTCAAGAGCTTCACAGTGACGTGACATGCAAACGGAGATGGTCACTCATTTAGGAACTTACTATTTTTAGCAGGTACATTCCGGCAGCCGCCTCCCAGCACTTCAGAATCACGAGCTAATCGCAATGCAACAGAAACGAGAACAAACGGAGATCAGTTGATATGCATGCAGAACAAATTAGGGTTTCCAGCTTCAGGGCCTGAAAAGAGGGGTAAAAAGTCAGAATTTTCGAAAACCAGTGTAAACCACCGCGATCAGCATCTTCCAGGCTATCTGCTAGTAAAATTTGAGGGCAAACGGAGCACTTACTATTTATAGTAAGTCATTTTGGAAACAGGCTAAAAATAGAAAGTCAGCATCAGGCGCCGATGTCAGCAGGCAGGTCACATGGTGAGGAGCGCCTCATTTGAATTTCAAATCAAACGGAGTTGTGGAGGTATCAGAAGCAGGCAGTTACTATAAATAGCAAACCACCTTCAAAAATGGGCTAAAAATAGCAGGTCAACTCAGAATAGCAATGTCAACAGGTTGATGAGGTCATGAGTCTCCTGTGTTTAAAATTTCAAATCAATTTGAACTTTTGAAGTATCAAAATAAAGGGACTTACTATTTATAGTAAAGCATGGAGAAGCAGGCAGAAAGAAAGAAAAACGCCTAAGTGTTGAAAATATCCTTCACCACCCCTAAAATGCGCCCAAGGAAGAAGAAGCTGGCAGAGGCTGAGAAAATTCTAAGTGATGACTCTTATCCTGTAGCTTACCTCAAATGCGCCCTCATCCAGTTGGCAGGTGATAAAAATTGCAAAGTGTTGAAAATATCCTGCAGGCACCCCAAAATGCGCCCTCATCTCCAACTGGAAGTCATGAAAAATGTTTAAGTATTGGTTTCATCCTCCTGCCAAGGCAAAATGCGCCCATCTTGAGAAAATTGATGAAAAATATTCTAAGGCATAGAGTTTGTCCACCTCCCTATGCCAAATGCGCCCAAGAAGAAAATCTAAGGCAAAGGCAAGAAAAAGTGGCTAAGTTTAAACTTCATCCTCCACAACCCTCCATTTGCGCCCATCCTTCATCAAGTAGGAAATGCGCCCAAGAAAGTCAAAGAAAGTCGAACGTTTTATCCTCCACCCCCTTCAAAATGCGCCCATCCTCTAGCAAGTATAATATGCGCCATGCAAGCTGGGAAGAAGACAAATGATGTTGACTTCCTCTACCCCCTTTGAATGCGCCAAGTAAAGAGTAAGTGTGGGGTGAAAGGTAGTAAACAAGGCAAAGTTGGTGAGGGATAATTGCCAAGGTGTTGAAAATGCAAGGTGAAATACTCTTGCTCATATGGAATGCACCCAAGTTGATATGAATGAAAGGTGAAATTGGCTTGGGCGTGGCTAGTAATTTCTTCTAAGTGTGAGGTGCGCCTAAGGTGGTAATAAAATATGCTAGGCGTGGATGTGAAGTATCCTATTCTAAGTGCTAAATACGCCAAGTGCAAGGTGATATGAATAAAGATAAAATGACTAAGGCGTTGAGGATTAAAAAGGTTCTCCATGACATATAAAATGCGTCCAAGGTGGTAAGGGGGAAGTAAATTTTCCTAAGGCGTTGAAGGTGATTAAAAAATAAAACATGTTAAGCATTGAGGGTCAAACATGTTGGGCGTTCAAGGAAGATTTTCTGAGTTGATAAAAATTTCCTCACCACAGGCAGAGTGATTGAAGGTGAATAAAAAATTTCTAAGGCAAAATTTTCAAAAGTGCTGAGTGATTCAAAAAATTTCTAAGGCAAAGAAATTTTCCTTAGGAGAAATACGCCCAAGTGAAATAGTGATGAAATTTCCTAGAGCACGAGCAGGATTGCCAGTGAGGGAGTCCGATGATGCTAGCTACACAGGGTCAACAAAAAAATTTCAAGTCAAAGCAACAAGAAATGTTCACAGATGTGAAGAATGGGATTAAGTTTGTTAAAAAAATTACTTTTCCAAGGTTCAAAATTCAAGAAAAATTAAATGAACCCGTTCGTTGTACACCCATGAAATCGACAAATTCTGAAGAAAATTTTCTTCTGGATATTGAAGATCTCCGATGAGAAGTTGATTTTAAAGTCTTCCACAGTTCATTGAAGCCTTCGGGATGGAGATTTTTGATGGGCACAGGATTGATGAGTTTTCCTAAGGGAAATTTTAAAATTTAATTTTAAAATTTTCTAAGGCAAAGTGAAGAAAATGTGTTTTCAAGGTGAAATCCTCCAGACGATGAATTTGAAAGGAACTGCCTAGGTGAATTTGCTCAAATTCTTCGTGAAGATAATCTTCTTGAGCAGGAGATGAATGAAATCAAAATTGTCAACACTTCAGCTGGTGGAATAAATTTCTTGAAGAAGATGCAGTTGAAGTTAACACCTTCAAAAGATGATCTTAAAGTACATCTCTTAATACGCCCTTGAATGGGTTGGAAATTTGACTAAGGCATGGAGAATTTGAGGATGAAGTTGGCTAGTGAAGGCGATGAACGCTTGCAAGTTAAAGCGTGAAAATCCTGGTAAGTAAGTTGAATTTATGAAGTGTTCTAATACTCTTCTCCTTGCTTGCTTTGCAGGAGGAACGTCGAGACCAAGCGGTGATGACTTAAAGTGATGAAGAAAGTAATCCAAGATGACATTTCAACCTCGAAGGAAGAAAAGTTGCAAGGAAATGGCTAAGTGTTGAGACTTAGTGACAAAGAGGAAATGTTTTCAAAACTCAAGATGGAGAAAAGAATGGAAGCTCGAGCAAAGTTGAAGAACAACGTCAAGAAGAAGATCAAGAGCAGTGTGAACGCGTTTCAAAGTTGGAATCTTCTAGAAGAGTGATGGACATTAATGGCTCATTTATTACCCCACTCCTTTTGTTGGCGGTTTTTAGGGTGAATCTTGTTTAGGGCTGAGGTGGCACGATCTGGGCCGTCCAACCGATTGTAATCTGAGCCGTCCGTTAGACTTGGCCAGCTATATAAAGGGGGAGTCCCCCTCATTTGTATCTCATTAGAAATTAGAATTAGAACTAGAGTTAGACAATAGAGATTAGAATAGAGAGGCAACTAGGTAATAGCTTAGAAGTAGCATAGTGTAGATTGATAGTGTAGTTGAAGAAGAAGGAAAGTTTTCCCTTTGAAAACTTTTTGCAAGAAATTGTTGTGTAAAACTTTCATAATAAAAGATCTTTTCATTGATGGTGGAATTCGTCTTTGTTATGGATAGCTAGCGAGATTTCTTCATCCCTTCTACTTCAAGTAGCGTAATTTCATTTTTATGCAAGTAGATGTTAGCTGTGGAATGTGGTGTTTGATCTAAGCAAGCTTCGCTTATCCATACCACTAGTGGGCCCACTAATGGTGTGTTCGCCTTGTGTGGTCAACTGGAAAAGTTGTGGGCCTAACTTCAATCACAGTTTGAATGATGGTATGCATCGTTGTGATGGTATCTTCATGTCAAGTGGTGGTTTGAACATCTTTAGTCAACTCCTTTGAAGATTGCACTAGTTATGTGGAAGCTGTCCGAAGTGAGGCAAAACAGAGCTTGGTTTGAAAGTTTGCTGAAGTTGAGTTCCAATCCCACATTTAGAATAGATTTAGGCTCTCTTAACCTTGCACCACTTTAAATTCAGTACTTTCTGGTTAGAATAGGAAACCTGTGCTTCATAGACAAATCTTTTGAGCATTTGAATTCCTTTCTCCGCTGCCGAACAATTCTGTAAGTCCCCTTGAAATACCAGCAAATCACATCGAGCCAACTAAGCCTATTCGCACTGAAAGAACCTTGGAGTTGAACGCATGAACTTTCTTGCAATCTTAGCATGCTGGATACTTTGATCAAGAGAGAATAGGGTAGCCGTTGGCGACTTTATTCTGCGTTGGTGCGGTCACGAAAAACACATCAACAAGTTCAATCTCATTGATTATAGAACCAAATCGGTTCTTATACATGATTTTGTTAAAACTTCAGACACGGACTTAGGTCATGTTTATCTAGTGGTTAACCTGAGCAGTTTAGAGGGTGTTAGCAGCAATTCATTGAGAAATCTTTAACGTTCTGGGTTGCTGGCAGCGGCATCTATTCCCGTCACCACTTTTGATCTTGAGTTTTTTCTTGCTTGCATCAAGCATTATGACTCGTCTTCACGACAAATCAGATCAGCTAATGGGAGAGTTATCTGCAGTCTTAAGCCAAAGGATGTAGAGAAGTGCTTTGCTATTCCTTCTCGTTCGGATAATTTCACTGTGGTTATTGAGGCCTGTGAGAAGATATGGGATGGAGATCAAGAACATTCACAGAGAAAGGTGGCTCAGAGATGGTTGAAGGTTCAGAAGACTAACGTGCCAGAAGACAGAGTGATTGATGAATTCTTGGTCGAGGTGTTGGATCAAGATGACTTGGAGTGATCTGCCAATTGGGACCTGTAGTTATTTTCAAGGATAGAGTCAAGAGCAGCAGTTAACTCGAATTTCAATCTTGAGTTCACTTGCTGATTTCATACATGCATATCTCTTCCTTGGAATTATCTTCACAGGAGTTAGGATTAGGGTTTTCCAGTTAACTGAAGGTAGTGTTCCAGTTAACTTTGCTTTCAATAAGGACGCGCATGCTTGCACATTGTCCACTTAGATTAGATGTATCGGTTAACTGGTGGTATTTTCCAGTTAACTGTATAGTTTGCTTTATTAGGGTTTTAGCAATAAAATCTTGCATGCATTGCAAGACTTTAGTTGACTCAAGGTGATTTTAGGGTTCCCTACACCTTTTGATGTCTATAAATAAGAGCTTTTGCTCATTTGTACATAAATTTTGCACGAGAGAGAAATATACGTTGTGCCTACCTTGCCTTCAATATTGCTCGTTCTATATCTGTTCACGTGTATTTACTATTATGATGAATTGTTATGCCACTTGGGTTTCATGCAATTATGATGGTGAATTCTTTCCTTAGTTAGATCAATTATGTTTTGTGTTCAATAAACTTGTTCAAATTGAGCTGATAGATGTGCCACCTTGCCTTCAAGTTGAGAATATGTTCTTGTTTATCGTATGGTGTTTTGTGAATAATAAACTTGTTTAGATTGAGCTGATAGATGTGCCACCTTGCCTTCAAGTTGAGAATCTATACTTGTTTATCGTCAGATAATCATTCCTGCTCCATTTCCTCATGCTCTGTTTTCTTGATGAAACTGGATAGATTTAAAGTAGTTAGCCTAGTTGTAATTAAGTGATTTGCGAAACTAGAAAATACTTAGCTGCAACGTATATAGTTTTCGTGAAAGCCTTGTACCTCTTACAGCTGAGACAAAAAGACAGGAAATAGTTTAGCTTATTTTCCTTTACAAGTACTTTTGTCAAGCACGACGACGGAGCTTCCCCTCCTAATTTGAAGAGCACTCATTGCGTAGTGTGCATAGTTGTCCGTACCAACTCATACTCCAGAGGTTAGTTGTTACACCAACAAACTTCACAAATCTGCAAATGATTTCTTTAAAATCGAACTTCTCAATTCACCCAAAATCTGGTCATAGACCATTAAATTTTTCCCAATTTGGAAGACTGAAATATCTCCCACTCAATTCCAGCTAGGGTTGATGTTGCACAACCGAACCTGGTATCCTAGAGTCTTCAAACCCTCGGATAATGCAAGCTTACAAGCTCTCACCACACAGGTATGAAAATAGAATAACTCAAGACATTATGAAATGGCTTGCATTGAGCTCCTTATAAAGAATTCTCATTCACCTTCAAGAAGCTTCCAGAAAATAATATTATTTTATTCCCAAGTGACTTTATGATATAATATTTATTTTAGTCACTTTATTAAATTAATTAAATATAAAGCTATCTTATGATATTAATTTATTGAGATAACTTTACAAATAATTAATTTAATATTTATTCCCTTATTTCTCTCGTTTAGCCTTCTTGAATAAATAAAGGCTAAACGATCTCCGGGTGGCCACTGAGAAGGGGACATTACACTCCAGGGGTTCAAACTAATTTTGATTGACTTAAAATACTTCCTCATCAAGCCGGTCCAGACAGAATCGTCAAAAGATCAGTTTTTCTCTAATGGGTCTATTCTTCTTTTTCAGAAACTAAAATAGGAGCTCTGAGGTCATCAATGGAGGATGCTCAACTGCCAGGTGTCAGATTTGAGGTCTCAAGCACTGCACAGATCGAGAAACAGCGAAAGATGTTTGTGAAATGGAGAATGAAGGAAGGATGTTGGAAATTCTTGAAAATGGTGAAAATTTGGCTAAGTTTGGAGAATTCAAGCGCCCCTGCCCAGTCAAGGTGCCTGGGATTTTGTGCCTTAGAATATTTTTCAATCTCTGGCATGAGGTGAATGCAGCATCTATCGAGCACAGAGCGAGGAACGAGGAGCGAAGGGAAAGTTGAAAAATAGAAAATAAATTCTAACACATGCCAGTAAAGGCCCCTGCTAGCCAGAGGCGCCCATCTTTTTAGAGCCTCAAAAGTCAAAATTAGGGTTTGTGCTCCCTAGGCAGTGTTGCTTAGAATTCTTCCGGCTTCACAATGAATCTATCAGTAGGTCCATCGGATCAATCAATCAACCGGAATTGTGGATTGAACCGAGAAGTGTTGATAGAGAGGCAAACTACAAATCATGAAAATCAATGAAAATATTCTAAGTCTGAAGAATAAAGGCACCCCAGGAGGAGTTGGGCGCCTAGGGTTTTGGGGGACCTAATCCAGCTATTAGGGTTTGCAAATATGCTTATCTTCTTCAAAATTCTATCGGCTATCCAATGGATGTCTCATCCAGTGCATCAGATTCGTCAATCACCAGCAGCTATAGATCAAACGAAGGACAAAGCATGGAAGGTCAAAGTTGGGAAATTGAAGATCACCTAAAAATGACTAAGTTTGGTAATCATGGGCGCCCCAAGTAGCCAGGGGCGCCCAATCTTTTGAGCAACTAAAAGTGGAAATTAGGGTTTGTCACATCCAACAAGTTTTCTTCAGATTTGAACAGGCTCTTCAACAAAGTCATCAGTGAGCTCATCAGATTTGTCGAGTGCCTGATATTGCAGATTGAACGGAGGGGTAAACTTGTGCAAAATGAAAAGTCAAAAGAAAGATTGAAAAAACACAGAAAAAATCTAACTCTGGAGGAATTGGGCACCCCAGTTAGCCAATGGTGTCCAAACTTTTGACCCCTTAAAATCAGTTTTCAGGATTTCTAGCATTCAAAAGATATTCCTCAAAATTCTCCAAGCTATCCAACGAATCCAGCTGTCAGTTCATCGAGCTAGTCAAGCATCCGGAAATGAGAATTCATCTAAAAGACAGAAAGCAATGTAAAATTGAAAAACATGAAAATGGTTATCTCTAGACAGTAAAGGCGCCCCAGGCAACCAAGGGCGCCCAAGATTTTGAGGGCCCAAAATTAGTTTTTAGTAGTTGCAGAAGTACAATCTTCTCCAATTTGATTAGGCTCCGTAACGATATTATCAGTCAGTTTACAAGATTCATCTGACATCCAAAAATCAAGATCAAACTGAGGTCAAAATCAAGCAAAAAGTTGAAAATTTCAAGAAAAATAGCTAAGTCTGCCAAGTAAAAGTGCCCCAGTCCAAAAGAGGTGCCCAAGAATTCATGCCTTAGTGAAATTTTCAATTTTTTTCATTCAACATTCGAAGCAGTGTCCACGTTCAACGAACCTGGCTCAAGATTGGCTTCAAAGATTTAAAGCTTGAGAATAAAGCGTTTTTTATCCTCAAAACCCATTTAAGAAGGCCTTTGCATTCATTATTCACATCTTTTGTAGGTTAGCATCCAAAGGAGAAAACATATTATTTTCCTCATATCAAGATTTGGAGGCCAAAACGTGGTGCTTTTTTGAAGTTCATATTTTCCATATCAGGTTGCTTAGAGGCTCGCTTTTTCATGCTTCAAATTTCCAAGACATCACTTTTCAAAAGTAGGGGGTCATCTTTTTCAATTTCCATCAATCTAGGTCAGCTCAATTTTTTATTCTCTACAACTTTGGAAAATTTTAAAATTTTCAAGAACCTGCTTTTTTCACGCTTTTTCGGAAAACCCTCAGTTTTTCCAAAATTTGATCAACTAGGTCTCTCTGAAACATGATTCTATACAAAACCCAACTCTTAGCTATTTTCGGGAAAATCCTGAATTTAGGGTTTCTGCTTTTTCAATTAGCCATCAACATTTTCCAAAATTGTAGGATCTGGGTCTCTTCACAACAAAATTGTTCATAAAACCCATATCTCAAATTATTTTTGAAAAAATCTGTTTTTTAAAGAAGAAAAATCAGCAATCTATTTTTAGCTTTTGTGCAGACCTTGTTTGAGCATAGTCAAGTTTACAATCAAAATTCGAATTTTTCAGCATATAGTATTCTCCCATCGAATTTCGAACCAAGCCAGTATTGTATCATGATTATCTGAAAACATTTGAAATTGATTTGCATCATATAAATCCAGTGTTTGATTTGCGTGCCTTGGAAGATGCAAGAAATGTTGCAATCAGACATCTTGGTCATTCCAGATTACTTGCAGCAGCTTCAATCCCCGTCTCGGTGTAAAGCCTTGAGTTTGTAATTGCTTGTGTCAAGCATTACAATCTTACAACATGAGAACCAAGTAACAGATGGGTGAGTTGTTTGCAGCCTCAAGCCAAACAATGTTAAGAAGTGCTTTTCAATACCACCATAGACAGAAAACATCATCATCTCAGTCGAAGAACGTGAAAAGGTGTGGTATGAGCAAAGGGACAAGTATTGGAAAGAAGTTGTTCAATACTCTTCCATTGAAAAATCAAGAGAAGTGTCAGAAGTATAAAAGTTGCAGAAGAAACGAAGGAATGTCAGAAGATGGTCACACACAGGGTAAAAAAGATATGTTGAAGCAAGATGATATATTTATGAAAGGTCATCACTCCAGTTGCAGAGCTGCCAAAATTAGCAAGATTTGATAAGGCAACTGAAGATGTCAAAGATTTTCTAAGTTTGATTGCAGAAGGCAAGGAAATCTTGGAAAAGCGGAATATTGTCTTAGATAGTATCAATGCTCCTTACAATGACGCGGTTACCAACTTTTTGGCAAATAAACTTTCCCAAAATACCAATGGATGAGTTATCTTTTCAGGACAGCAAAGACCTCCAAAGATAGATTTAAAGTGGCAGTTAACTCAATGCTTTTTCTGAGTTTTCTTGCTATTCTTGTCTCATGCTTATCTATTCTTTGTGAGAGAAAAGAATCAAGATGTAATAGTTGGAACTTTCCCTGGTTTTTTTGCTTTCAGCAAGTTGTTAGATAGTTATCTAGTTTTAGTTTTAGAAATAAAGTTTGCATGTTGGCAAGTCTTGTTGTAAAAGCAAGGAGATTTTAGCTCCTCGCCTATATATAAATAAGGGCAGCATTGCCCATTATTCTTTAACTTTTATTGTGATAGCAAATTGTTGAGCCTACTTTGCCTACAAGTTGTTATTTAGTGTTCGTTCATTTAGTGTAAGAGCAAGCTTGCATGCCTGCCTTTTGCTGCAAGATATTGTTCAGTTCATGTGTTATTTGTGTCGAGTGTATTTTGGTTTGATCACAAAACTGTAAGCCTGTTATTGCTACAATCCTGCTGTCCCAGAAGTGAAATCGTTATTTGAAATTTGAGAAAGGAAATATTATGCCTGCTTTGCTGCTTTGATCTACTGTCTCAAGTTTTGTTTTATATGTTATGCTTATATAATCTTTATTTCAGCTTGCATCGAAAAGTACAATGAGTCTTCAGGTGTGCATTGAGAGAAAGTTTGTTTAAGTATTTATGTCAAGATCATTCCTTGTTTACTTTTAACTCTCAAGCTTTGAGTTTACTTGAGTTGTTAAAAGCGTCATTAGAGTAGGCTTAGTCGTAGTTGAAGTTCAAAAAGAGAAAATCTCAACTACAGCGCTAGAGTTTTATAACCTTGTGCTCTTAGTTGAGAACAAAAAGATTGGCAAATAGTTTAGTTTACTTTTTTTAAGCATCATCAGCAAAGAGGGAGTTTCCCCTCCTAATTTGAAAAGCAGTTATATGTGCATAGCTGTCCGTTTCTAATCCGCATTACAGAGGTGCGAATTGAAACACCAACAATACCAAAGTAGATGTCACGGTGATAAAAATTGTCATAGAAAACATAAAGGAAAGAGTAATGAAAGACGATAAAGATAAAGTGGTTTTGAAGGCTAAAATTAGACGGCTTTGAGAGTATATAACTCATCTCTTACAGCCATCTCCAATGACAACATTGTTTATACCACAAGTTTTAGAGTATACCAAAGATAAAAAAAAATGGATCAGCTAATTGATTATGGTAAAAACTTAGAAAAATGGTTGGAAGGTGTAAGTCAAAAAGGATCAGAAACATTGAAGAATTTGTATAAATTAGTGGTGAAGGCAAAGAAAGTTCTTCAAGGGATTGATGACATTGAGAAGTGCATGATGGAAGTTTTTCCTTGCTATGAGAGTGTCACTGAAAAAAATTAATCAAATGGAGGATCAAAAATGAATAAAAAACAAGATAAGGTTTTCACATGGAAAGTTTAGTATTCATTTCTTATGACACATTTAACAGGAGCTTTGTCTTTTCTTCTTTGAACAAAAAAACAAGTTGCTATCAGTTGAGAAATATGTCTCCAAATTCATTCCCCTTATTTCATACAAATATACAAATGAGGATGGAATCAACCTTGATGTTGATGAGGTGTAGAAGAGGTTTTGAGAAAAGTCAGCAAATAGATGATTCATGATATATACAGTTCGGAAAGGATCATTCTTCATCTTCAAGGAGGAGAAAAAGAATCAAAAGTTTTTGAGATCATCATTTCAGATGTTGAGGTTGTTCTTCATACTAAGATTGTGTTTATGGATTCAGTATCATTTCCAGGGGAAGTCAAAGTAGACCAATTTCTTGAAAGTCTTCAAAAAAGTGTTATAACAGAAAATTCCAGTGAAAAGATAAATCCTCATTTTTGTCTTGAGTGTGCTTTGAAAAAGACTTCTATTTTTAGGATCTATTCTTAAATCTCTTTCCATGCAAATGGTGATAAGTGATAACCTTAGATAAGGCTATTATTTATTATTGTAATAATCCCATCTATCAGTTCAACTAATATGTTGCATGCTTTAGGTTGATTTTCAGTGGACAAGTAATAAATCTTGTATTCATGCAATCAAGCTATTTAGATAGAAGTAGCAATTAAAATCTTTATTAATTTTCATGCATTTCCATTGTAAACAGTATAAATAAGTGTCTTTTTGCACTTAGATTGGCTGATGGTAATTGTCAAGCTTGCTCGCTGCTGAAATTGTTCACTGAGTACCAAGTGTTAATGTTTGATCATTTTATGTTAAGTACAATTTGATAGTTTGTTGCAAGTTTTGTATTGTGACTATTATCGAAAGCAATATTACAATTTTGTGTATCATTCTTTTGTATTTAATATTTGTGCATTCTTGATTCCATCTTGTCTCCCTTATGATTTTTCACCTCTAAATTTAATTAGAAATCATAAGCGTCATTACTTATAATTAGTTCATTTTCTACAGAAGATAGGTTCACATTAAAAAAAACTTATCTAGTGCAAATATACTAAAAATGCTTTGTGCTCTAGATTGAGAAAACAAAAATATAAGTTTCTAAATCCAGTTTATGTGAAAGATCTTCTAAATTCCAAGCCACAGGGAACTTACTCTACTAATTCAAAGAACAGTTTACTGTACACACTATTCCATTTTCTGTCACATCAAAAGGTTTTAATTAAAATGCTACCAAAAAAAACAAAACTGTCATGAAATAACTCCATAATAATCTTTTAATTACAAAAGGGCTAGAGATCCTCTATTTAGAAAACATCCAGTCTTTTAAAAGATTTTGGAACATAGGTCCACAAAGTTAGAAGTAGAAACCTTTCTTTAAACCTCCAAACCCTATATTCCACTTCCTCAAAAGGAATTCTGATCCTAGGAGCCATCAAATTTTTGAGATAGATGTAATTCAATAGTTTTGAATAAGTGACAGCATCACATTTCGGCAAACATACTGCTGCAATAACTGCAGCAACTGGTCTCTAGAGATCTGGACTGTTTAATCCAAAACAGATGCTTTATATGGATGGGGAGCATCCAAAGAAGAGGCTATAAACCCTTCTCATAACAAACTAAATAAAGAACACTAAGACAAAAAGATGTACATATATGCTAAGTCTTACAAAGTAGAATGTTTCCAAAATAAGATCTGCACAAGGAAACTATGGGTAAATAAAGCTAGTAGATGGAATACCTGAAATGTTTTTGCATTGAACATTAACAAAAGCTAAAAATGCTCTATACTGAAATTAGGAAGGAAAACAGACTACAACAACAATATTGATCTTGCACAGCCAAAAATCTAAAATTAACATGTGAAACTTAGAGTTTGCAAGGATGAAAATTGCGCTTCTTCAGGAAATATGCTCCCTACACCAAATAAACCCTCACTTTAAGTTGTAGAGAAGAAAATGGGGCCTTTTTGTCCCTTATGGCCTTTTATAAACCGCAGAACAGCAGGCTAAGTGGTAAGTCTAACTAACATGGCAGACTCGGAAGTCTTTTACAGATTCAACCAAGTATGTCCAAAAGACAAAAATAAAACTCAAACTCAACTCCTTTTTTCAGACTTGAAGAACTTGACACGGGCTTGGTAATGAGAGTAGAGGCTGACCAGTACAGGTAATAATGCACACAGCCACACACTGAACTTAAGCTGAGCATATTTCTTGAATAAGATTTTTTTATGGAATTCAGAGGTTCCATACAACCACAAATGTTAGGACAAACCTTTCACTAACTATTCATTAAAACATCACATGCTTAATTCATTACAATGCACATGAAATCAGATGTGTCACAGTAAAACTCGAGTTTATAATTTGCATGTTAATGACATTAATGAAGACGTGCTTCATTATAATAAACTTTTAAGTACAAAGTATCAGGATATCAGAATAAGGAAAATAAAGATAATATAGGGAAAAACAAGAGGATTAAAAGCCAAGGTATGTAAGTGATGAGTGGATTTTTATAATAGGGATGAACTTAAAAAGGTTGGGTATGTCCTTGACAACAGCAATAAGCCCAATATTTAGCATGAAAAAATACCTCCTACTTATCAACAGCAATAAGCCCAATATTTAGCATGAAAAAATATGCTTTTCCACTGAGGGTATAGATAACCTTTGTACATAACTTCCTTTAGTTCAAACCATGAGTCCAAACATGGATAAATATGTTAAACAATCATTGTCTAACTATTTGTCCACTGAACAGATCTTGAAAGCACAATAAGTTCTAGGATAATAGATACCATACGGGAGAGTTCCATTCAGCATCTAAGAATAAAGAGCATAAGATAAGAGATACAAACAGTTGTTCTGGTAAGTTCATGAAGAGAAGAAAGAAGAAGCAAAAAAATGCATTAAGTTCTAAACAACTTTGCACATGCACCCACATTGCACAAATTGAAAAAAAGATGCTTAGCTAAAATTAAATAAAGCTAAATGAATTTTATTCTCGAAAACAAAAACTTAAGTCTCATAAAAAATGCCATATATCCTGATTTCCTCTTCAGGCTTATTTGTTTATATACTTTTAATTGTCTGTTGAAATATCTGAAAGGTAATAAACAATTAAATGCTTATTAATAATATAAATTTTGTAATTGTTATAGACTAAAAATAAATATCCAAGGTGTCAATCAGTAATTCATCACCTGCTAATGGATTCACTCCAGCTTGCTTGTACAAACGAGCAGTCTCAAGTTGTATCCTTTCCTGTACAAAAATAAGTTAATAACACTGGACAAACCACAACCAACACTAAAAATCGACTATGAAACAAAATTAATCCTCTAAAAGAAACGACCAAATAAGAACAATGTGTCATGCCCCCGAAATTGTAACACTAAGATATAAAGTATGTAAATGCAAAATAAATATTAAAAATATAAAAGGAAATATCAGTAATTTAATATTATCATAATTATAATTATCATAAGATAATATTATAATTATATAACCATATATAAATATCATCAATTATAATTATAATATAATAATAAAAATGTACACAAAAACTAATATAACAATAAATATATTATATATATTAAAAGAAACATAATTTTAAAAGGCAGCAATCAAGAATAGGAAATGCAGTGATTAAGATATGTTAAGAACAGTGTTTATAACTATAGAAGGCATTGTTTAAATAAAAGGCCTAATGCACATTCTTTAAAGGCAGCGATGGAAATTTATTAAGAGTTTTGACTATGGTTAAAACTTAAAAGTTAGATTGCCGAATCAGATACGGGTATGGGTATGGGCACGGGGGTACGGTATGCCGGTATGGCAAATTTTTTGTGACAGGTTGGGTACATTTGGGTACATCCGTACAAAAAACATATAAAAACCATAAAAATATACATTAAAAAATAAATATATTAATATTTAATAATGCTTATAACTTATACAATTTTTTAATTTATAAATTTATATTATTATTAATTTATAATTTTATTATATAATTATTAATATATAATTTAATTAACAATATTCTAATACAATATATATTATTTTATAATATTATTAATTTATAATTTTATTATATAATTTTTTTATTTTTTTATTTTTTTTAAATGGTAAGTTCTACCAGAAAAGGGGGTAGATCCCAATGTTTTGCTTTTGTCTAGCATGCATATTGGAAATTTTCCAATTGCCATATGATTAATTTTGTCTCTCCTCTTGGTCAATTACTTTCCTCTAGCTCTTATGATATGTCATTGTCGCATCTCTATCACTTAAGTTTTCTTACTATAATATGCACCATAGATCGAACCCTAAAAGGAAAAGGGGAATTTGGCCAAATTCCTAAGTTTATTATATAATTATCTATGTTCCACCAAGTTTCCAATACGGGGGGACGATGGTACAGCGGGACGTGTTTCGGAGACGACATTTTTTTAGGGGATTTTTGGAGACGAGGGAACGGCTATATATATATATATAGGGAAATTTCAAATATTCATATGAGTAATGATAATCATAACAATGAACATTGATAAAGGTGCAAATGTAATCACCAATCATATTGACATATACATTTTAGAGTCAAACAAATTAATACTACAACTACTTAATTGCTTCCATAATTCATGTCAAACAATTAATGTGCATATGATATAAAATTTTAAAACTAAAATGCCCAAAGGCTACAAGTTTGGACTACAAATGTTAAAATGACAAAGTCACAAATGTCCAAACCATAGTAATAGAAAGTATGATGGCTGCCTCTACTTGACATTTGCCAACATTGCATCAAAATCAGACTCGGAGTCTAAGTCACTGCCAATTTTTCTCTTGCTCACTTGCCTCTTAGCTGCAAATTTTTTTTGGAATTTAAAAATTGACTCAAATGGCTTTGAAAGCAAGTTTTATGTTTCATTTTAGGCTTGGGAGGGTGTGGGGTCCACTTAGAAACAATAAAAAAATAAGAATTTTTAATTTCAATTTTTTTTTCTTTATAAAAACTTGTTGGAAAAAAGGGGACAGTTGGCTGTCCCCGGGACGGATAGGGGACGCCTGGGCATCCCCTAATCGTCCAAGGGACGTCTGGTTGTCCCCTTGCCGTCCCGGAGACGTCCCCGCCAATTGGGGACATTTCGAAGAAAAAAGGGACTTTTTGGGGACGGCTGTCAGTCGTCCCCTAGGCGTCCCCCGTCCCTGAGACATCCCTGGTATGGGTACAGGGGGCAAAAGGGTAGGGGACGTGTCCCCGTGTTTCCTTGATAATTATTAATATATAATCTAATAAACAATATTCTAATATATATTAGTTTATATTATTATTAATTTATAACTTATTAAATAATTTAAATTTAATAAATAATATTTGAATATAAAATACAGTGAACCACGGGGACGCGTTTCCCCCCAAAATATGACCCGTTTCGGAAACGGGGACGTCCCGGGGACGGGGGGACGGGTACTTGGCGTCCCCCGCCGTCCCGCCACCGCCACCAAAGCGCCGCCGGAGACGGGGAGACGGGGAGACGTCTCCAAGTTTCCTTAGGAGACGTCTCCAAGTCTCCAAGTCCTGGGAGACGCCCAGGAGTTTCTTGGGAGACGCCCAGGAGTTTCCTGGGAGACTAGGAGACGCCCAGGAGTTTCCTGGGAGACTAGGAGATGTGTTCCATGAAGGTTTGTCTGGCTTTGATGGTCTTAATTTGGGTTTTATTGTTAATGCAAAATGATGTACACCATGAAGGTTTGTGTGGGTTTGGAGGTCTTAATTTGGGCTTGGCGGCGGGGGCTCCGCCCCTCGACCCCGCCCTGTATCGCGACAGGGAGCGCGCCCAGGGCGCTGCCTCGGGACCCTGCGAGGGGCGCTGCCCCCAGACCCCCGCAAGGGGCGTTGCCCCTTGACCCCACTGGGGGCGCTGCCCCCAGACCCCTGCAAGGGGCGCTGCCCCTTGACCCCGCTGGGGGCGCTGCCCCCAGACCCCCGCAAGGGGCGCTGCCCCTTGACCCCACTAAGGGCGCTAACCCTCAAACCCATTAGGGGCATTGCCCACAAACTCCCATTGAATTCATTTGATTTTCTAGGTACTCTCCACTAGTTACCTTCAATTTTACAAAAACAATTTCATTTGTCAAATTTTATTTAGCAATTAGCATTCAAGATATCTTCGTATTTAGATTTAGTATTTCAAATTTTGCTATGTTATAATTTTACTAATTAGTAATTTGAGTAATTTCCTATAGTTTCATTTGAAATGTAATTCTTATATTGTTATACTGTTATACATCCTTTCAAAACTAGTTTTTCAAGTACTATAAGTATATTTATAACTATATCAGCACCACCACCCCACCACCCCACCACCCCGCCGCCGCCGTCCCCCCGCCGTCTCCCCGCCGTCCCCAAACTTAGGCCCTTTGTCCCCCCGTCTCCGAAACGCGTTTCCCCGTCCCCCCGTTTCCCCGTCCCCCAGGCCCGTGGAACACTGATAAAATACTATCGACTCAGCTGCATCTCTCTTTGCCCACGCATCTAACACAGTTGCCTCTCCCTCACTATTGCCGGAACCAAGGGAACTCCGAGTCTGCTCAGCGTCTTCGAATGTAGCGGCTCAAATTTACAGTGATGAGAGAAATCAATATCTACAATGGACATTGACAATTGAGGAGTCGATGTGAAGGCAAAATGGGGTGATGACACTCTCCGCACAAGCCCATCTTTCGTTATAGAAGTCGATGACAGTGGCGATGGCAATAGTCCTGTTGTGACCTATTTCACACATCACCCCATTGCAAATGGGGACCCTCGCTGGTTTGCTCTTAGGGTTTAGCTTTGAGTAGCAATTTCATAGTCTCTGGTGTCTGGAAATTTCATGTCAAAGTCTGGAGTCATCACCTGAGCCAAGTTGAGAATTTGAGCCTGAAACCGAACGTAAACGTCATAGAAGTGCTTAGAAGACCCGGTAGACGAGGATCGCCTGTGCTTTCGCTCAATTCTGACACTTCCTATTTTTTAGGGATTCCGCTTTTTTGCTTTTCGCTTTTTTCGTTTTTGGCATTTCTGGACCAATCTGGAATTTACTATTTTTAGAAAGTTGCTTTTTGCTTTTTTCTATTTTTAGTAAGTTTCTATTTTTAGAAAGTGCTAGGTCTCACTCGCAGTGGAGTCAAAAGTTTCCACTTTTAGAACTGAAAAGCAGGCAAAAATAAAGCAAAAGTCTTAAAAAATCGAAAAAGTCATGAGAAAAGCGCATGCAAAGATGAGAAAAGCACATGCAAAAGTGAGAAAAGCAGGAAAAGGCGCATGCAAAAGTTGAAAAAATCAATTGAAAAATTACGACTTCAAGAGAAAATCATTTAAAAAATCAAGTAAAAAGCAAGCAAATTGTGATGAAATTCGCCTAAGGCTGCATAAGTGCGACAATAAGAAAATCCAGTTGAATCTTCGAAAAGTTCACTTGAAAAATCCATTCATCAAAGAGAAATCTTGGAAAAATCCAATTGAAATTCGTCTATTTGAGAGATCTTGCCAAAATCCGCCTTGTACAAGGAAATCCAGTTGGAAAATTCGAAATTCCAGTTGGACAATGATGAAAATTGACTAAGGCAAGTGAAAATTCGAATTGGACTTCAAGGATTTCAAGATGAAGCGAAATTCCAGTTAAAAAGAAGAAAATTCCAGTTGAAAGCATGCAAGACTTCTTAGAGAGGATTGGCAAAGCTAAAACGCCAAAGAAGCCTAAGAAGTACTCTCAGATTACTAGGAATGATGCAGGATCCCGAATCTTACAAGTTGCAGTCCCAAAAATTGACAAGCCATGAGATCAAATTACTCCTATGGATTATGATGTTACAACGTTGGACATTGGGCCAACCACGATAGAACAGGATTTCCATGAGTTGGCAGACACTTCCAAGGCCATCAAGGAGAAATTCGACAAGACAGAGGAGAAGAAGGAAAGGCTAGAATTAGAAAATCTAAGGCTAATGGAGTTCATTCAGCAGCTAACAGCCCCTTTGCGCCGAGAAAGTGAAGCTTTTATTCCGCCATCATCCCTTCCTCCGGAATCCATTGATACTCTTGAAGCTATGAGGATCACAAGCCAAGCAACTAAGAGTTGGATCAACAATATCTCAAAACAGATGGAGTAATTCTTGGAGAAATGTGCTCAGACTTATGACAGATCTGCCTTGCTTATGACAGAAATTGGTCAAATTGAAGACAATTGGGAAGACTTCCAGTACGTAAATGACAAAGTAATACCTCGTTTGAAGGTTTTAAAGGAAGTTTCCCTGCAAATATTAATCCAAGAAGGTGTTATTGAGGAAGGAGCCTCGTATGATTTCAACAGGTGGTATCATTCCTTATTGGCTAAAAGGAAGATATGTGATGGAATGAAGGAAGAATGAGCTGTTATACGGAGTGCAATTGAAAAAATTCAGTTCAAAATCCTCACTTCTCTTGAAGGATTAACAGGGCAGGAGCATCATGATGCAAATGGCTTGGATTTAGAAGGATTGAAGAAAAGTGTGATGAATATTTACTTCAAGGAAGTGCAGATTGCTACAAAGAATCAGCTTGATGATATGTCTTCCCTTTTGTCCTTTATGGATAACTTTCAGAAACAGGAAGATAGATGGGAAGGTACTTTCACTCAATGCCTTGAAACCTTGGACGTAATGGGAGTGCAATTGGATTCTGTGCCAAGCATCTCAATGGAGGAACTCGACTTTGTGTTAGCAAAATTTCTTGCATTTGCAGCTAGGGAGCAGTCCAATGGGAATTGCATTTTGGATTCCCACTTGCTCGAGTGATTCGCAAGGTGTCATCATTTTCCATACTCCAAGTGGCTCGTCTTGCCTGTGCCATGTGTCCTTCGAGTTGGTTATGCTTTTTAGGGTTAGGGTTTCTTGAAATAATCTTGGCCATTGATCTCAAATCAATCTGGGCCGTTGCTTTGTAATTGGGGTGCCTATATAAACCCCATGCATTTCATTCATTCAGGGAGAGACTTATGAAATTGTTGCTACTAGTGCTATTCAGATAATAATTGGATTCAGAGTTGAGCATTTGTTATTTTGAGAGCTTGCATGGTTTCATAATTTCTTCAATAAAGTAAATTAGCTTTCAGCATTTTTAGATGAATGAAAGATTGATAGTGTTGGAAATAGTGAAATTGGTTCATACCTTTTTCAATTGAATGATTTTCAATTTGATGTGCAAGGTTAGTATGAACTTTGAAACTGTTTAACTTGGATTCTATTACCTATATACATTGTTCGAATTGATGGTGGTATTGTGTAATAGGACATCATTCGTAAACCCATTGAAGATTGCATCATCTTTGTCTAGTTGTAGTCATTGTGCTTGGCAAAACAAAGATTGGTTTAAATTTCACTGTCTAGCATTTGTCTCTTAAGTTCATAGGAGTAGTTTCGCATAAATCTAGTTTCTAAACCCTCATCCCTTTTTCTTTTATTTTATCCCAAAACCGAAAATCCCAAAAACACAAGAGCATTCAACGTCAATCAATTCTAATCCCTACTTTGAGTAATTTACTATCCAAGGTCCCTTTGTGAAATCAGCATATCACATCATCCATTGAGCTTGTCCATCCCTAAACTTAAGAAACATTGGAATTACCGTATGACCTTTCTAGCAATCTTAGCATACGAGATAATTTTTCAAGAGAGGATAGAGCGTCTCTGGACTCTTTATTCTAAAGTGCTTGGTGAGTCATAAAACACGCATCAACAAGTCCCTCCACGGAAATTGTGCCTATGTTGGAGGTCATGTTGGGTGCATTAGAGCGTCTGTGGACTGTGTTTGAGAGCGCTTATAAAGATAAGATTATTAATCATCTAAGGCAATTTTACAGTCTAGCAATATATATAGTATAGCACTGGCATCAGATTCAAAACAAACTCAGCTTCCCCTATATAGCTCCACTAAAAATACCAAACAAGCTACAGAAAGGTACAATGAGTCAGAAGTTTATTTACAACAAACCTGATCACCTTCATATCGTTTCTGAATGGCCTTTATTTTAGGTTGAAGGTTCTGCATTGCCAATGTTGACTCCACCTATATGGTTGAATTTGGAATGACACTCATTAGTTTGGAGCACATAAAAATAAATCCTCTTTATCACTCATAAAATATGCAAATAAATTAAAATGTATCAGAATAACTTTAAAAAAATAGAAACAACACTTTCAAGGTCATATCACCTTAGAAAAACATTTAACCATGAAATAGCAATCAGTAATGGTCAACTTCTAAATTCCACCTCAGTTTTTTTTTTTTTTTTCTGTGTTCATTGCCCAACAACGATTTTGTTTCATAATTTCTTACAAACAAATATTTCAACGATACTCTGTATTTCACACAAGAAACTAGAGCTGCAATTCAAAATCATAAGACCCCCCATGGTATACTATTAAAAGGAAACCCTGAAATAATCATGATTATAGCAAATATTTGAAAGAAAATAAAAATGGAATATACTAAGGGTTGAAATGAAGTTTAGGAATGATTCATGAGAAAAGATGGTTACAATAACATATACAACTGGAGTAACACAGGTAAACCCCTCAAAAAACTGCCCTAGCATAGACAAACAGAATTGAGATAGAGGGATGCTAGTGAGTTAGAGACTAAGCATCGAGTACACCGTAATGTAAAGATTGAGACCCCATCCCTCAAGCCCCATAAAAATCCAATGGTTTTCAGGTCCCACATAGTTAAGGTTTGAAATAAATGAAACAAGGGCCTCTGCATGGAAAGTGCTGGATCAACAGGACATATCCAAGGCAAAACATGGTTCCATATCAGAACCACTTTAGTAGAAGAAAATATGGAATCTAGTGAATATTGAACAGATCACAATCAAAAAGTAAAAATTCAAACAAAGAAGTGAAAAATTAAACTTAAGTTCCCTTTCTTGGCCCAAGAACTATTTATAGAGATGATCCATTCGCACTTGCTTTGGACTGCTCACCCCCTGGTCTTGCAAGTTTGAGGACTGACTTGGAGAGACACATAAGCATGATCTAAGTATGTCTTTTACATGAGCTTTTGTATTTTGTAAGTTGTTCAATTTTTGTGAATGTTGTATTGACAGAAACTGTTATCTTATCCCATATTTATGGTTCACTGTAAATAAAATGATGTCCTGATACCTAAAGCTAGAAGCTAGCAAACCTATAACTCACAAACAAAATGACAAGTTATAAAGGAAGCAATGAGAAGAATTTGGATAGAAAATAATGCAAACAAATTGAACAGAGGATGACCACATACTGAAATCCAAATTAAATTCTTCTTAGAAATGAGATTGTTTGTGTAAAACTGAATTCCTTTTTGTATGCCAAGCAGTTAATTACTCCTGTTTAATTTATCACCCTAAAAATGAAGAGAAAACTAGAGCATGCCAATATTACTAGGAAATATCAGTAGCCTCATTATAATTAAAGCTAGAAGTTTTCCCATAGATAAAATATTAAGTTTAACTATTTAAGCTTATTAGAGTAGAATCGCTGCTCAAATTAGTATATGACTTCCTCAGAATTTAAGAGATGTGGCATAAAACACACCAACATCAAAAATATTTTAGAAAATGAGCACCTTTTTCAATTAAAGAATTTGTTGGGGCTCTGATTAACTAGTGATGGAATTTTACTTTAACATTTCATTTAACTACTTTTTGGTCTTTTCATTTGTCTTGTTATTGTATTGATAAGCTCAGATTTAGAAACATCTGTGGTGTGTCTTTTTGTCTAAGGTCAATCATTTTCATCAAATAAACTAATTATATTTTTAATCACACTGATACAAAAAGATTCTGCAAATACAACTCCAGCATACAACAAACCCCTTCTAATGACCTTTGTGTTAGCATTTTTATTTGTTTGTTTCCAAACAACGCACAATAAAACAGCATTATGGTACAACCATTCTTCAAATTATAAGTGTAAACTCCCTGAAATCTAACTAAACCTAAAACTAATCCTAGACAAAAACTATAAACAAAATTTACAAGTATGCATACTATAGAGGATTTCAATGTGGGGCTTTTCATGAATGTAAATTATTAATTGACAATGTTTTTGCCATTAATAGTCAAGCCTTGCAGCAACATTTTCAGTTATCAAGGAGGATAAACAATCAAGCATAAACAATCGAACTCAACTTTCTATTGGCTAAACCATAGACCAGTATTCAGTTGCAACAAGATTTGAAAGGAAAACAGACAAATGATTTGTTAGTATTTTAATTGTCTATTGCCAGACAACACAAAACAGAACAGCACATACAATAGAACCATTCTTCAAATTATAAGGTGAAGCTCCTTAAGATCTAATTAAACCTAAACCTAGAGCTATTAATAGAATTTACAAGTATACACACTATACAAGATTTCAATGGGGTTTACACTAAATGTAAATTGCTAACAAACTATGTTTTTGCCCCAAATGCATGAATTGGACTATTAACAATCAAGCCCTATAGTGAGATTTTCAAATTTAGAGGGTAAACTATCTATCATGAATGATAAAAGTCAACTTCCTACTGGCTAAAACAAAGACCAATATTCGATTGTAAATAAAAAAATTAAGGAAAAACAAAGACGAATGTTGATTACTAATTAAACTAGAGACTAATAAATCTACATCAACGGGAAAGAAATAAATAAGTGAACATCACAAGATTTCAAAACATAAATTGCTAAATGCTATACAAAGTTATTATTTTAAATAAGGAGCATCATGCAAAACTTGACAAAATTACTCAATTCAATTTAATTAATGGAATTACAAACACAAGATCAATAACCTCAACATAAGCTTCTCCAGCACAGGCTTAACATCAACTCATTTATTCACTAAACAAAGACACCATAACCTGACTTTGAAGTTTGAAAGAAAATTTCTACAATATAAGTCTGCTCTCAACTCTCATTACATATTATGTGCTCAAAGCAATTATTCATAAGCCTCTCAAGAGGTAGCTTTCAGAGATAAAATAAATAAAAAAATAGTCCCTCCCTATCTACAAAAAGGAGGGGAAAAAACACTTATAAAGCAAATTAATTTTAAAACAATTAATAAAATAAAGGTTGTAGTGCCTCTCACGTTTGCGACCTTTAGTACATGTTTTGGATTATCATATGCTTTAACATGTATATTGATTCAGGATTATTCGTAGCATTATTATTATTTTGTATTGGCATCAGTTTGGATGCACCTTTAGATACAATTATACTATGATGGATTATGTGGTTTTATTTTGATGAGTATGTACATGGATATCTGGATGACTAGTTTATGATTATGCACATGTATATCTGGATTAGTAATTGATGATTATGTTGTATACCCCGTTAAGGAATTTTATGTGCTTCGGCTATTATATATATGCACGGGTACACTTGACGTTTGTTGAGTGGATACAAGTACAAGGAATTCTTCCACTTGGCTTCACAAGTTTGAGTTATTCCCCAGTGGTGGTTATATGGGAGATGTCACATTGGCCAATTTGTTATCCTTAACCGGCATACTCGATTCGAGTGCGACTTCCTAGTATCTTACCCATGTTGGTCTGATTCGGTATGATTTTGGATACTGTAACCCTGTTGTGGAAGCCCAATGAAAGTGTGTGTGTTGAATTATTTAAATTCCAATTTCCATCAAATTAATTCAATTTATTGCTTAAATGGATTTAATGGTTAAATTATATGTTAAATGATGCTTTTGAATGGTTAATTGATTGAATTGATTTTGGGAGAAATTGGGGGATTTTTGAATTCCAAATTAGAAAAATGAATTTTTAATAGATAAATAGACGTGATAGCCAAATGCATAGACAAGGGATATGGAAAATCCCAAGATGCTCAAAGACACAAGATAAGAGATATATATCACCTGCAAGGCTTGAGGAAGCTAGAGAGAGAGAGAGATAGTTGTGAGAGCCAAGAGAGTAATAGATAACGTTGTGAGAACTTGAGAGTGTTGTAGCAAGCAAGAGAGTTGTGCAAGCTTGAGAGGAGAGAAAGAGCCAGAGAGTTCAACAGAGATCAAGAGAGGAGTGAAAAGACCAAGAGTGAGAGCAAGAAGACCAAATGAATTGAAAAGATAGGTTTTAAAGAGAGAATGTGAGGGAAAAGAAGGTTCCCAAGCCGTTACAAGGCATCCCAAGCCGTTACCACTGACAAAGGTAAGCGACAAGTGGCAAAAAGCTCAAAAACGATCGTTTGAACATCCAAATGTCGTGGGATGCTAGCATGGCGCGCTAGTGTGTAGACAAATCACACTACAAAATAGTGGGAACGAGGAAACACAAGGTTTGATGCAAAGTTGACGCGCAAAGGTAGCTGTTGAAAAGGGGTCCTAAGCATCCTAAGCGTGGAAAAGGCTAATGCAAGAGCTAAAATGAGCCTACACAAACACTAAGGGAATGGACACTAAAGTGGATGCAAAAGTATAGGTGAAATTGCAAGGGGTGCAACTTTACGACACTACACCTGGATATTCTTGGCATTTGGTATTTTCTTGAAACCCCAGTTATGGAGTTAAGCAGTACCGTATGGCCCTAGGACAAAAATACTATGCTGAAGATTGATTTCAGGGAAAGAATTCTCCCTAGTTGATGTATGATGGATCCACTAGGTATTCACAGTTGTGTGGAAACAAGGAAATGGAGACATTGAGCTAGATTGCCATACTTTACAGGTTTCAAAAAATACGAGTAACAAATCTATTGAAATTTGAAGGCAAAAATAAATTTGTGAAGGCATTGGATATTGGACTGAAGAGTGAAATTCCATATGTTGCAAACAAGAGTGAAATTAACCCTACAGACGTGCAATTGGGAAAACCTGTTTCCACATAAGTGCATTGAATGTCATCTTATGATAATTGACATCCTAAACTGGGATCCCCCATCTTCATAAGAGCATGGCCAAAATTTGTTGTAATCTACTAGCCAGCCTTAACTTACAGTAAAATTGGTGGTCATACTTAATCACAATGACCTAGTAGTGCCAATTATATTTCTATTTATATATGACAAATGTGTAATTAGTCTCCGATCTGTGATCCCACTCCTCCCTAAGAAACAAAAAGAAATCACATGGGCAGATAGCAATAGCATGCTACATTTCTTTGTATTGAAGTATAATGTTGTTTGGAAGAGAGGGTAGCAACAGTCACCTTGGCTCATCTTGGGCAACCCTTGTAAAGAAATATCACCTAGAGGAGATCGAAAATGGATAAGGAAAAGACAGAAATACAATTTAATCACATTCTCTTGTTGGGCGGATTGTTGAAAGTTGAGTTGTCCAGGAAAGAGGCACAAACTTATAAAAATGAAGTGATTATGTTTTGGATGGGTTTCTGGATTACATTAACCAGCCACATCTTCCTTCTTGTTCAAAATACCTAGCAAACAAAGGGCAAGGGAACAAGATTTATGGACATGAGGACTGGAAGAAGAAATAAGGCATTGGAAGGGTGCTGAAATACCATATTTTAGACAGTTTGTGGATGTTGCCAACATTAAGGAACAGCAAACTGAAGTTTCAGGAGCTTTCAGGTTTGTCGGGCCAAGTGCTTGGCATAGGGAATGAGAGTTTAATACTCAGACAGGGGCGTAGGAAAGAGGTCAACCTCAGAACAGGGAATTCCAGGCAGGACGTGAAGATGCATAGTGAAGGTTTTTCCTGCCGCGCCATACAAAAAAGATAGTTTAAAGTGGCCTGAGGATTTAAGGAAGGGTCACTACCTACAGAAGGTTACAACCTCTTCACCATAGGCACTCATTGTTGAGCATATACAACAATATATATAGTCTGTTATAAATCTGTTATCAGTGACCAACATGAATCACTTATTTCAAGGTTCTATTCTGAAATTTCTTTGACAGCAGTTTATCATGTTGATTGCACACTGTTATTGTATCTCTATCAAGCTTATGTAATGATTAAATTTGGACACTATATCTAGACCAGTATTGTGGATTTATTGAATAGAAATTAAATATAGCTATGCTGCAATTTTTATTTTTGGTGGAAACTAGTGCAAGGAAATTTTCATGTCATTTCACAATTTGGGAATTTTGTCAAACATTTGTTAATATCCCAAGGAACAAATTAGTCAGTTCATTACAAAAAGCTTAAGAGATAATGTATACAAACATTGCTTAGAGATAGCATCAATGCATATAATGCTTCCTATTATATGAGAGGTTACTACAAAACAACTCCTACAACTAAAAATTGGGGTGCTACAAAAATTGGCTACTCTTACAAAAACAATAGTCATAAGCATGGGACTATACTAATAGACAAATTGGATTCTGCTTATAAAGCTGTCAAGAATGCTAGGTATAAATAACACAAACCATTCATACCACAAAAGTAATTTTGCAAGTATAAAGCCATCCCTATACAAAAGAAGAAATTCAAAAGACTAGGCTACAAGCCACCTTCCCATGTTCTGAAAAAGAGATCTAGGCAATCATGTTCCTTCTCATGTCTGGTGTTACATTTATAAAAGCCCAGACTATACTACTGATTGTTCGGCAAAAACTACGGTTTCCCACAAAAGCCTTTTACCAATCCCTTGACATGCAAGCATGGTGGGATATTCTAACAATGAAACAAGCTGTACAGAAACCTTGGGACCAACACTATGAGTTAGTAGAAATCTCAAAAAAATATGCAATAATCAAAGATAAAATTGCTCAAGAAAGAATATTGATATACAGAAAATAATCTTCATTAGAAGAATCTTCAGAATCAGAAAGAAATGAAAAGGAAGAAGACATAAGTGAAAAACTAATTGATGAAAAGATAAAGACAGTGGAAGCAAAAATCATTTCTGCAAAAAATAAAGATGCCTATAAAGACACCTTCACAAGAGAAAAGATTAGAAAAGCTGGAAAGCAGCAAATGAAGCTAATTAGAAATATAAAGCAAGAACAAAATCAGCCAAAAGAAGAGCTAAGGTAACACCAGAGAGCCAACCACGGCTATAAAGAGCCGACATGGAGGAAGAAAAAAGGTAAAGCAAAATATGTTGCATCAGAAGATGAAGGCATCTCTGACAATGAACTCAACTACAAAAATTCCAAGAAAAGCAATTTTACACTCAGACAAATATGATCCTCGAGAAATTAGATATAATCAAAGAAGAAACTGTGACAATCAGAAGATTGGCTCTAGACAATAAAAAGCATATGAATGGTTTTGACAAGAGATTAGTTAATATTGAACAAATATCATTTAAGGAAAATGGAAAGACTGAACCTCAAGAAAATTCAAAATCAACTTTTCCAACACATTTTGTGAATAACTATACATACTCGATAGTGGTTCAACCAGATCATTTGCTAAGACAAAAGTTATTTCCAAGAAATTGAGAATTATTGGAAAGAAAATCCAAAAGTAGCTAAAGGTCATTCAATTGTTGAAGGTTGGCAGAATTGCTCAAGATGTTCACATTCATATTCAGGGACAAACGTTCATTACTAATCTCTTAGAATTTAATACTATGGATAGCGATATTTTATCAGTGTTGGCGTAACAACTAGCACCTCTGGAGTAAGAGTTGGTACGGACAGCTATGCACACTACGCAATGAGTGCTCTTCAAAT